>VWYK01093978.1:0-12842 GCA_013399775.1 Semnornis frantzii
ATGAAAGAAGACAAAGCATAACTACTTAACATTAGTCTACTTTGACACTGGTGCATGTATGCCTAAAAAGGCTCTTCCTTTTCAGGAAGGTGTTTTCAGCTTACTCGTTTAGGAGTGAAAGGATTGTCATAATTCTGGAAGGGAATTCCTCATTTGTAGTATGAACCAGGATCTTTACCTTAGAATATCTAATACTATGCTTGCTTAGAAGATGTAAAACCTGTGGGTTTTACAGAGTTTGCAGTCTCAGACTTTGGATAAGAAAACAAGTGCCTATGTGTTTTTCTCACAGAAGTAATGCTGTTGTACCCAAAATGTCCAGAGTAAATCAGGGCATAAGCAAGAAAATCAGTTGCAGCACTTGGAATTTGAACTCTGAAGATAGAAATTTTCCAGAGTTACGAATGCAGAATCAATTTTAAAGCATTTTCATGTTAGGAATGAAATACATTCAATTTTTTGTTTAGGTAAGATGCTATATTTTTACTAACTGAATTTTTAACTCCTTCAGGAGAGAAATAAACTTACTTCCGTTTTACGTAAATTTGAACACCCTGTTAATCCTAGTGGACAACAAGTGGTTATAAGAGTAGTCACCACTTCATCATTGGTTTGAACTTATTTCTACTTCAATCATGCTTTAGAATCGTAGAGCGGTAAGGTTGGAAGGGACCTCAAGGATCATCTAGTTCCAACCCCCTGCCATAGGCAGGGACTTTAGAACTGTGTGGATTCTGATGTGTTGCTCTTCATAATGTCTGAAATTACACAATGACAGAATGGTAGCATTTTGAAGGGTCCTTTGGAGATCATCTTGTCCAACCCCTGTTCTAAAGCACGTTTTTTCCTGATTGTCTTGAGAGTACAATACAGAGCCCTGAGTGCATCCCAGTCCTGGTCCCTGTAGCTATTTTTAGGAGGAGAGCATAACCATGTTTGCTTCTGGGTGTCAGGTGTGGTTATTGGACGTATGGTCAGACCCAGCAGGCAGAGATCAGTGTAGTTGTTAATTTTTGTTTGGATCTGGACCATATTGCTGAATGACACATGAAGATGTCATTGTTCACTTATGGGGTGGCAAATAAAAAGCTCCTAAAGGGCAATGAGCAAGGGAGGGAATTGGAATGTGATTTCTGGAAGGCTGGGACTTGCAGCTGTAAAGATGCACCAAGACAATGAGAGCTCATGAGTTAACTATTTAAATCAATGAAAACATTTCCACACCTGCCACCTTAGAAGACCATTTCCTCAACAAGTATTTCTTAAGGAACCATTGATGTCTTGGAGAAGATATCTAATGCCTTTCTGCTGGAGATCCGTTCTGCTCATTTATTACTTAGAGTTCTGTTTTCCTACCATTACTCATCAATGAAGGGATCCATGTGACCAGAGTATTGTGTTTCTTTTGAGTACAACTGCTCCTGCTGCACAACTTCCTCGTTCAAAATGGTCACAGAGTCACAGAAGGTTAGAGGCTGGAAGGGACTTAGTTGAACTCCCCACTGTGATCTTTTGGTTTGCGTCATCATATACAACTCCTATGATAATTGTGACCTATATTTTTGGTGGGGTCATGATACAGAAAATAATCACTTTTTAATAACTCATTTTCTTCAAAAGATGAATTAAATCTTTCTGTTTCATAACTGAATATTTTAAAATTAATCTATAGTTACATAATACATTTGAATTACAAATTAGTATTAAAAAAAAAGAGATTTGGTTAGCAGTTTTCTGGCCTGCTTTCAATTTCTACTCTTGTTGTTAAATAAACTCAAACTATGAGAACTACAATAATGTAGCTTTTATTGTGTGGAAATATATTTTTCATTAAAGGGTAATAGTGGTGTATGAAACAACAATATGTACTTAATTCAAAGTAATATCTGACTGTAGAGGGAAATTATCTGCTTTTCATGTTTCCAAGGTTTAATAAGTGTTTGAAAATAGTGTGGAAAGAAGAATTTAATTCCTTAAATGGATAGTAAGTAGGTCATCATCATCTTTAGGGAAAGGCTTATTTGTCCTCATTATTCCTGAGGAATAATTATGCAAATTCATTTTATAGTACACTTGGAAGTAGTTACTGTAAGGAAGTGGTTGTATCTATACATGGTTCTTTAAAGATGTTCTTTTAATATTTTTTCTAGATAACATCAACAGCAAAATAGATTTGCAAAAGCTTTCATATACATGATTTTCCTAATCTCTAATATGGAAAGATGGAATTCACTAGAAATACGTCTTTTCTTTCACCTTTTTACTATGCCAGTAGTAGAAAGATTGTCAGATGTTACACTGTTTTAAAAGTGTTTGTGAAGTGTCATGCTCTTAATGGCTATTTAAACTTCTACTTTTAGCAGATTATATGTTAAAATCATTGGTGGTTTTCTGTAAATGAGATAAGACTGAATGGTGATGAAGGAGCAATGAACAGACAGCATAGTAGGCAAATCACATACTTATATCTTTGCTTTAGAACGACTGGTGCCTTTTCAACAGGAATCTTCAATAACTGTTGCACCTCTACCATCAGCCTACAAAATCTTCTCATTAGATTTCGCAGTTTAAGCCCAGCTGGCAACAAAGGACCATGTGGCAGCCTGTTTACTCCTCCCTCTGTGTGGGGGAGGAGAAAATATAATGAAGGGGTTATGGCTTGAGATAAGGACAGGGAGGGATCACTCACCAATTATGGGCATGGGCAAAACAGACTCAACTTGGAGAAAAAAAAATTGGTAACAGTCAGATCAGAAAAGGATAATGAGAAATAAACCCACATCTTAAAACACGCTTCCCTCACCCATCCCTTCTTCAGGGATTTAATGTCACACGAGATTTCTCAGCCTTCTCCCCACAGTGGAGTAGAGGGATGGGGAATGGAGGTTGCACTCAGCTCATTGCACTCTGCAACTCCTTCTTCCTTAAAAGCAGGACTCATAACACTCTTCCCATACTTGTCCCACCCATGGGAAATAGTCCTCCATGAACTTTTCTGACATGAGCCCTTCCCAGTGGGGCTGCAGCTGTTCATGAACTGCCTCAGTGTGGGTCCTTTGCATGGAGTACAGTCATTTCCGAAACAGCTTGCTCCCAATGCAGACTTCCCAGAGTCTTCTTCAAGTACAGCTACCTGCTCCTTCATGGGGTTCTTCATGGGCCGCAAGTGGGCATCTGCTCTACTGTGGACCTCCTATGGGCTGCAGGGGACAGCTTGTCTCACCATGGTCTTCACCACGGGCTGCAGAGGAATATGTGCTCTGGTATGTGGAGTATCCTCTCTTCACTGGCCTTTTTCTCTGGGGAATTGTTTCTATCACATCCCGTTCCTCTCTGTGCTGCAGGTTTTCCTGTCTTAAATGTCATCATGGAGGTGCTACCAGTGCCACTGATGGGCTTGGCCTTGGGCAGCCATGGATCTGTCTTGGAGCCATCTGTCATTGGCTCTGTTTGATGTAGGAGAAGCTTCTAGCAGCTTCTCACAGTAGCCATCCCTGCAGCTTCCTCACTACCAAGCCCTGCCACTCAAACACAGTACTTTAGGAGATGAGTGGTATTTTTATATTTAACTTTTATTTTAAGAATTAAATTGTTCACTATGGAATTGAGAAAGAGGAAGTAGCTCATAGTGCGATAATGTGGAGGATTTTCCCCCTCCTAAGTTGTCACAATTTGCTGGGCATATAAATGCAATTCAAACAGATATATGTGCGGCAAGTATGTTCTGTGTTTGCAGAGAAACTCGCTTGACTGATCCGTGAGTTCATGTTACTATTTTAAGTGCACTACAATTTGATTTTTGCCTTTTTTTTTTTTTTTTCCCTGAGGAAAGGATGAAATATAGTTGTACTTTGCGTTGTAGTTTTATCAAATAGTGAATTTAGACTAAAGCTCTTGAGTATGTTTTATAGTGCCGTCATGGAAAGCTAGTGCATCTTTTTTTATTACTAACATTTGCTAGGTGATGACGGGTTATCAAACAATACAGAGCTGTTTTAGCACCTTGGAAGAAGACAATAAAGTAACTTGTAGCAGTTGCTTAACAAGAAGTGCAGGGCATTTTGGGAAATCTGTCAGTGAGAAGACAGGCCAGTAAAGATGTCAGGTCTATTTTGACCTTTCTGCTTCTTCTTTGTATCGTACTGTTTCAGCTTTGGAAATTACTCCAGATTTGGTCCTTGAATTGAAAGTAAATGTCCTATAACCTAGAAAGGATTTGAATAGGCTTCAGAAAGGGTTTACCTTGCAATGGAAATAAACACAGTTTTTGTAACGTCTGCAATTGCACTCAAGAAAATGATTACACTTTCTGTTCATGCCTCCGGAATATTATCAAAGGAAGTAAAAATCTATTATTTAAATAAATTATATATGTGGTTATTTTGGGGTGGTCTGTCAAAGTGGTACATGCTGCATCAAATCCAAAAACTACTGATGCATGGCACTGCATGCCTACAGTAATCCGAACTCCTCTGTAATGATGTATGACATTCACTTTGCATGCTCTCTGCTATATTTTATCCACTATTCGCATAGCATGATATTCTGACCTTGTCTGATTGGTGATCTCGTTTACTGTGAATGTTGCAAGAACAGTAAACAAAGCCTGGAAGAATTGTCAAGCTGCCAAGTTGTATTGTTCTGTATCTTTTCAAGACAGTGCCACAGAAATTATTTATCTTGACACCTTTGTCTATTGTATTAAGAAAGCTTTAACTAACTTCTCTTTACTTCTATGGTTGACTGTCTAAAGATGCCACATCTTATAAGGAGAACAGTTGGAAAGACTTTAAAGAGCCCTCAGCGGCTAAATTGTCTAAGGGATTCCAAGATTGACAAGAGTGCATCGCAAGAAGAAGGAAAAAAAAAAAAACCCAAACCAAAAAAACACATTTAAACAACACTTTTTAGTTTAATTTAGAAATAGCTATGAATTAAGCTAGTATGTCAATACCTTGCACAGATATGTTGAGTAGAAGAATATGTTTATTTTTTTGCTTGAACCTACAGTCATTTACAAATGTCAGTGATTGCAGGCACTCTGAAGCAGTTTAGTTTTATTGTGTTTTCCTCTCACCTTTCTTTCTCACTCCCTGAAGAAAGCTATTAAAAGAGAAATGTTCCACTCTGTTCAAACCATGCAGGGGGTTTGCATCCAGCTGCTTTACGCTCTCCGGAAAATCTGAATTGAAATCTGTATGTAATTTACTTTCAGTTGAATATTGATCTTATTTTATTTGGATTATTCATATTTACATATGTGAAAGACAAATACTGGGATATAGAATCACATCTTGGTAATGTGGTTGCACTTTAATTGTTTAAAATATTTTTGCTTTTAATGGGAAGTTGCTGTCAATAATGCAAATCTTCAGCAAGTATTTATAAACAAGGAGAACTTCAGAAGTGAAGGAGGTATATAACAAGGTATCTGAGTAGAAAGGGTGAATACAGCATACTTTTACTGAGATTTGGGTGTAAGGTCTCCATTTCTAACAAAGTTAATCATCTTCTAGTTGAGCAGTTAAATACTGAGAACATCTCTTTTTTGAGTCATCGTATTGCTTCAGCCAATTGACATAAGATAAGCTTCTGTACCCATCCCTCACAGCACTTTCAAAGTGCAGTGGAGCTTATTATAAATGAATGGCTCATACATAGGGTGGAACAAATGCACCATTGGTAGCCTACAGAGATAATAACACTGACCTCCGGTCATTTTACAAGAGAACTCTCTCGTGTAGGTCGACTTCCCACTGCTTTAAACCCAACCTAAATAGACTATTCATGGGGAACTGGATTGACAGATTGGAGATTTATATGCATAAATATAGGCAATAGCGGCATGGTCTCTGCACTTCAGGACACAAGAGGCAGTTCAAATACCCGACCACTAAAAACAGGCTGACATTTTTCTGTAAAGAAGTAGCTTTGTAAACTTCTTTCAGACTTGCTGAAATATGTAGGACAATTGTAGAAGTGTAACATTGCAGCCTGTGTTGAGGCAGGGCTTCCAATAATATGAATTGTTTGGAAATAAGGTTTATGTTAGCACCGCCGCTTCATAGATGATATTGGGGTAGGTGAAAACAAAACAAGAGTTTAGGTTCTAAGTCAACATATTCTTGAAGTTTTTTTGCATTCTCCACTCAAAGTGAGTAATCAAGAATAATTTAGTAGAAGTACAAAGGTAAGTTGATTCCCATTTTAGTAGGATCATGAGATACTAAATTTAAGCATTATAGTATGAAAGTGATAACGTGCACTTGTTCAAATCGTGAAAATGAGCTGCTGATCTTGGTGAATATACTGGTTGCTGTGAGCTTTTTCCCTCTTTCTTTAACATTACATAATATTTTAACACTATTTTTCTGTTTGAAAGCGTATCCTCAAATGGTACCTTTGCCCAAGCATAGCCAAAGTGAAGCATAGCCTGGAGTTATGTAGCTCGTTATGACAGTATCATTTAATTTATCTCTGGTAATTTTTCTGTTCAGAAGATTATAATGAAATATTTATCCTGAGAAGGCTGAGTGTATTGGTAATTGTAATTACCTTTATTCTTATTACAGAGCTTTTGTTCATGTAGTAATGTAAGATCCTAGTGTAATCAGAGCATAAGCCTGCTGCTGTAGTATAAAAGGATGTATGTTAACAGCACCCTGCAGCACCCTTTGCTCTCTGTGTGGGTATTGAGCATCTGCTTTGGTGGAGTGTACTTTGAGCCAGAGGGGTTTGGACTAGGAGATCTCCAGAGATCATGCCCAACACCACTCATTTTTGACATAGACACAGATATCATCACAAATAATATACTAAGAAAAAAATTGGCTGATTTTTTGTAATATGTTTCTCTGTGGACAATATGCTTCCCAACAGCTAACCAGTTGTTTTGTGATGCAAAATTGAAAGGGGGAAATAATGAGACATGAAACACAGAAGGAAGAGTTGTCAGATAACTGTCTTCATTATCCAACAGAAATTTCTCCATTTCCTTTGAAATGCAGATTTTGTTTAAAAATGGAAAAAAGAAGAGAAGCAGCATTTAATTTATATTCAGGTTGAACTGGGTTTTTTAAAAGGAGCAGATAAAATGCATTGGAGAGAGATATGTGCTAATTTTAGTTTTGTACAGGCTGTCACTAGCTACCAGAAAGCATCATTGCTTAGTTTTTAGTAATCATCACTGAGGAGTATTGTAGCTAGGACAGATGGTTATTTGGTCACTTCATAATTGCAACTAACTTTATTCACAAGCGAGGTGCTGCTTGTGCTTCCTGTGTAATTCGCAACTGTAAGAGAAATACAGAAAAAAAAAGATACTATTCTAAATTCAGTTATGATATGACTGTTTACTTTGGGACAACAGCGAACTGGCCAAATTATTTCACTGGATTTTTATTCACATTCACTCTTATAGCTGTTAAGAGTGTGAAATCAGGCTGCTGTAAGTCAACGAATCAGAATTAAATCAACCTGTTTTTCTCTTTTCCTTTGGATCCTGTAGTTTACCTTCAGGCTCTCTTACTGTTGCTCAAGTTCAGCTGTTTGGGCTTTCTCACTGTAAGCATTCATTTACCAATTGTTCAGAGTTTAGGTTAGGGCAGTGTAAAAAGTTACAGACTTACCTGCATAAAGAAATCCCAGGGTGCTGTATTCCCTACTGTGAACCAATCGCAACAGAAGACAAAGGTGGAATATAGGGACTGTCACAGTAATATGTGAACATAGTACGTAAGGATTTGAATTTCTGTGCTGTCACTCAGGCATAGTAAGTGATTTTAAATAGTGAATTTCTTATAGATGACTGTAACTCAAAAGCAAGGTTCTTTTGATTAGGTAGAGTTGAGAGACACATGTTCTCGCTGCTGATAAAGTAGTCTAGGCAAATTCTGTGCTCTCCTTTCTCTGACTTCCCCATCTGTAAAATAGAGCTGTATTTTCTTCCCATGGACTTCGCTGTTATACTGAAAAATAATTCTGTTTTGTAAGCTGGGCTTTATATACATATCTTTTTCTAAGAACTGAAATTCTTCTGGAGAAGAAAGCTATAATAATGTTTGAAATTAAAATATTACTTGTCTCATACAGCTGTCTTTGTACAATGAAATATTTCAGTGAATACAGGAAACATTTGCTGTCCCATGTCTTTGCTAGGTATCTGCACCAACTCAAATCTAAATGTTATGATTTTATGTAAATTACGAGGAAGAAAGAAGTATGAGTACATGACACATCAACAGAATAGCAACCAAGGGCAACTGGGGGTGATGGCAACTTGCCTTGTTAAATATTAGTCTTAGTTTTATATTGGTATGGGGTTTTTTTGTTTTTTTTTTTTTCTTTTTTTTTTTTTTCCCAACTAAGAACGATGTTGAGTACTTGTTTTTAAGGATACCTATGTGGGTATGTAGAGTGCCTGGTGACTAGTGTCTGCTTGGATAATACCATGAATTTTATATTAATTTTTCATGACATCTGTTCTCAGTACTACACAGCACTGAATACACAGTGATGAAAAGGACTTCTTATATTCTCTACCAAGAAAATCAGAAAGCCTTTTCACAGATTGTTCTAGTTATAACTATGTGTTGATTACATTTCTTTGTGATAAGTAGGAGAAGTATTATACTGTATTAGTATAAATGTCTTTCCCAAAGTAGAAGCTTTACTGCTATATTTATGGAATAATCAATGTGTCATAATGAAATATATGTTCCCTTTGGCTAGACTTGCATTTTGGATTAATTATGATAATTTTAATTTCTTTTGGACGATAACTGATAGGTGTGAAATAATTCTGCCATACTTTGGCTCCTTATTTCCAGCACCACAGATAATTAGATAAAAAGTTTGATTCTTCTTACGCATCACTGACTAAAGATTGTTTTAAATGAGCATCCTCTAAAGATAATACTGGCCGATGAACTATTTTAACTTTCTTTATGTATACTGGTCTGTCATGAACATTATATCATGAACAACATGAGCCATCAGTGTGCATGCGCAGCCCAGACAACCAACCATGTCCTGGGCTGCATCAAGGAAAGCACTGCAAGCAGGGCCAGGGAAGCGATTCTCCTCCTTTACTCCACTTTCGTGAGATCCCACTTGAAGTGCTGTGTACATTTCTGGAGCCCCCAACACAAGAAGGACATTGAACTGTTGGAGCAAGTCCAGAAGAGTGCCACAAAGATGATCAGAGGGCTGGAGCAGCTCTCCTATGAAGACAGGTTATGCTGAAAGTAGATGATCTTTGAGGTCCCTTCCGATCTAAACCATTCTATGATTCACTGTGTTGGTTGTAGTAAGCTCTGACATGGCTAGCAATAGAGACTAAACTCTTAGCAGTGTACTGCTGTAATATCTTCTGATAACAGTTGCTGTAACAGAGCAGGAAAATAGGTGGCCTGTGCAATATTTTCTCTGCTTCTTGCCCCTCCATTTAACTCTTTGCTTTCCTACTAGGCGCAGTTTGGTCTTTCCATATAGTCAGAAGTTGCCTCACAGAGTTAATCACAAGGTTTATTACGTATATGTATATATTAACTTTTGAAGTTAGACTAACTTAGAATTTCTTGTCTATGGAAGTATTGTATGCACAGCTAACATAAATGTAGTAAAAGTTATTTCAATGTTATGGGGGATTTAAGAACTGATACTACCATGGCCAAATGGGTAGACAAAGGAAGAGCTGCAGATGTCATATACCTTGACTTCAGCAAGGCTTTTGATACTCTCTCCCATAACACCCTCAGAGGAAAGCTTATGAGATGTGGCATACACAGTTGGTCTGTGAGGTAGATCAAAAACTGGCTCAACAACAGAGTTCAGAGAGTTGACAGAGAGTCAAGTTTGAGGCCTGTAGCCAGTGGTGTTCCCCAAGGATCAGTACTGGGTCCAGTTTTGTTCAGTATCTTTATCAACAATTGATGAGGGCATTTATTGAGTGTACCCTCAGCAAGTTCACTATGATACAAAACTGGGGGGTGGGGCGGCTGACATCCCATCAGGCCGTGCAGCCATCCAATGTGATCTGGACAGGCTGGAGTGCTGGACAAAGGCTAACCACATGAAGTTCAATAAGGGCAAGTTCAGAGTCCTCTATCTGGGGAGGAGTAACAACAGGCACCGGTACACGTTGGGCACTCCCCTGCTGGAAAGCAGCTCTGTGGAGAGAGACCTTGGAATCCCGGTGGACAACAAGTTATGCAAGGGATAGTAATGTGCCCTCGTGGCCAAGGGAGCCAATGGCATCCTGGGCTGCATCAGGAAATGTGTGTCTAGCCGGTCTAGGGAGGTTCTTCTCCCCCTCTACTCTGCCCTAGTGAGACCACATCTGGAATACTGTGTCAAATTTTGGGCTTCCCAGTTCAAGAGAGACAGGGTCCTGCTGGAAAGAGCCACAAGGATAATTGTGGGACTTGAACATCTCCCCTATGGAGAGAGACTGAGAAACCTGGGGCTGTTTAGTCTGGAGAGAGAAGACTGAGAGGAGATCTTATCAATGTATACAAACATCTGAGGGGTGGATGTCAAGTGGATAGGGCCAATCTCATTCTTGGTGGTTCACAGCAATAAGAGAAGGAACAATGGCTAAAAATGGGAACATAGAAGGTTTCACCTGAACGTGAGGAGAAATTTCTTTACAGTGAGCGTGACGAAGCCCTGGAACAGGCTGTCCAGAAAGGTTGTGGAGTTTCCTTTTCTGGAGACTTTCAAGATCTGCCTGGATGCATTCCTGCGGGAACTACTCTAGGGGATCCTGCTCGGTGGGGGGGGTTGGACTTCATGATCTGTGCAGGTCCCTTCCAACCTCTAAGGTTCTGTGATTTTGTGATTAAATTATGTTATCAATTCTTAATCAGAAATTCCTGTTTTGTTATAGAAATTTCTTATTCTATAAAGATATTTGCGTCTAACCACTAAACTTCGGTACTGTTTATTAGTTTCATGCTGATGAACTTTCAGAGTTACTGTTGGCGCAGACCAAGTGGTTTAGACAGCTCATCTTGATGCTCATCGCAAAGACAGGAAGAAAGAAGAAAAATGGAGAGAGATGAATTCTAGTCTAATCTTCCGTATCAACAGAAATGGTAAACTTTGTCGAGTAGAGAAGATGAGCTTCTCAGGAGCAGGTAGCCAGGGTGGTAGATTAACCAAATCCTTCATTAGCAGTTAGTTTGCTGCTGCAAAAGCAACACTGTGATATGTAAGTCAAGAGCATGGTCACAAATGAAACTCTAAAAGATGCTTCAGAAACACCAAGCTAATGCATTTATACATCACACTAGTATTTCTCTGTGTTTATATGCAGAATCAAAACTAACAAGTCATGTCTAATCCTTGCCTCTACTTTCTCCTTTTCTTGGGCTAAATCTGTCACATACTGCTTTGTGAGTCATCTCAGTCTTTTTGTTGATGGTGCTCGAAGCTTCATGACAGAGGTGTGAAAAGTTACGAAAGTGTGATATATATTTCCTATTCTGTGACCCAGAATATAAAAGGCAATTATCTGGCTCATAGAAAATCAAATGCTTTTACTGTCTCTTATTTGTGAACCTAGAAGTTTTATACTTTTTTATATTGCTTTTTTTTGTAATTTTGTTCCAGCTTCAATAAAAAAAAAAGGCTTTCATTTTCTCATTAAAATCACATGTAAGAGACAAAAGAATGAGTCTGAGACAAATTTAGTTTCATGTTCCGATTGAATAATTTCATACCAAAGCATCTAGCATGTCAGCTGAGTGTGGGAAACAATCATAACAGATGTTTTTGTATATGTGAGCTTTAGGGATGGAGGAAGCATTTGGATAAATCCGTAATGATGATACTTCTAATTTTATTCAAAATAAATACAGGTTTGTCTGGACATTCTTTAAGCTATCAATTGTTCTAATGTATCTTACAACTGCAATAAGGAAAATTTTGCCATCAGAAGCCATCAGTGGCACTCTTTCGCTTTTTTGGGGTTACCGTAATGGTTGCATCCTGAAATAATCTACAAAGTTGTCCACCAAGACTTTGATCATTGCTTTTTCCTAGATGACATGTCTCCTAAAATCACAGCAACACACAAAATGTATTGTATAGCTCAGAAAATAAGAAGTGAAATTGTTATAAATATTATTGTTTCAGTGTCAAAGAATTTTTACTAAAATTGACTTAAAAATTCCTTTACATGATTTCCCATGACTTAGCACATTAAATTATCAAACCATTAGTAGCCTACATAACAAAAATATGCAAGGCAGCAAGCATGAAATAGAAACAGTAGTGAAACCTGTGTGCCCTGATGCACCAAAAACCTGCTGTAGCTGTGAAGTATAGTTACAGCTTAAATGTTTCAGGGACTTCTTACTGTGTCCTAAATCCCCACTGGACTAGGACATTATATTACTTTCTTCTCAGAAATTAGATAATACTTGGATCTGTTTCAACATGATCAGACATTTCTTTGGAACATTTCTACTATTCAGGGCAATTACTTTATCTGGGAACCATACAGAATAAAATCTTCCTGTAGTCTTCTGGAGTCTGTTCCCCGCATGGAGTCAGTGCTCTTCTCTAAGAGTACAGTGTGTTTGCAGGTAGACATAAGCATTTCTGTATCTAGGTGTGTATTTTGCTTGCTGCAGCATGGTTTATTGCTTTAAAATGTTAGATACCCTGCCACATAGATGTCTTTTTAGCAAGCGACCAGATAAAGTTGAAGAAGTTACAGGGAGTAGCATTGTACTGCAGATGTGTCAGATCAAGCTAGAGGAGTAAGCATGAAGGGAAAAAAAGGAGAGGCAAAGAGGATTTAAGGTGAAGGCCCAAATGGTGAGCACCTCTTTTTG
>VWYK01093992.1:0-18030 GCA_013399775.1 Semnornis frantzii
TTTTTCCAGATATTGTGTTTGTGAGGACTTGGTATCCTGTTTCTATCCCAACATTTTATAACCCCGTAACATCCTTGCTGAAGCCAGCAGGTGAGAAAGATACTTGGAGTGGAATGAAGACAACCGGCCAGCTGAGGCATGAGCAAGGCATCAAACTGAAACAAAACAAAGATTCCCTTTATAAGGTATATTTGTTAGATAGTTGGTTTTGCTTTTTTTATTATCTTTTTAACTTAAACCTGTGATCACAGACAAATTTGCACTCTGCCTTAGATCTGTGCAAGCTGAGATCGGTGTGGGTACAGGTTCATGTGTGATTTCATATTTTCATCTACAACTCACAGCGTTTCCTGGCATGAGAATAAAGGAGTAGAAAGTAAAGTACTGTGGGTCAATCAAAGTTTATCATTTAGTTTGAAGCTAGAAGACCTCTCCAAATGTTTACTGAGACTTTTGTCATAGTGAAATTGGGATGAACACACCATTCAGGGTTGAGTACAAGGATATCAGAATACAGTTTTGTGATTTGGTGGAGGTTTTTTCTTTGTGTTGTTTTTTTTCCCTTGAAAGATGAAAAGTCTTTTTAAGATAATGACACGTATCTATTCTATATCCATTCTTTTAGCCTATTGTGAGGGAGAAGAGGCATTTCAATAAGCTCCACATCCCTAAAGCACTGCAAAAGGCACTGCCTTTTAAGAACAAGCCCAAGAATCTTGAGAAGAAAGGCAAGACTCCAAAAGACCAGTGGAGACCAGCTGTTATCAGGGAGCCTCATGAAAAGAAGGTAATTATCACTATGAAACAAGGACTCTGGAAGGGTGAATGTGTTCCTTAGACCATTTCTGACTATTGTTTTAGCACTTGAGTCTACTGCTGGTGTTAAAGATTTGTGTGCTCCTAGTGAAAAATGATAGCCTGCAATTAATTTTGTTCCCATTGGGCATGCAGTATGTGTACGGAACTGTCACTGAGTGGATGGGGTCTGTTTTTGAAGTGGTAGGTCACCTGAAGCCTGAATGTGGCTTTTGTCCTTGTCACAGCACTTGCAAGCTATTTCAGTTGGAGGTAATGCTCTCACATTATGGGTGACTTGAATTGGCATCTTACATGTCATTGCTATGCATTATTAACACAGACAGGACTTGAAGCAAATACTCAAAAAATAGAAAATTATGGGGTGCTCGCAAAGGTAAAAAGGTCTAAGCTGCAGTTTGTGTTTTATAGTATTAATTAAGCATAGCCTTTTAAATAGCGATTGACCAAAATCAGAGTTCACAGCAATTAAACCTTTCATTAACTTCCTAATAATTATTAATCCATTTTAGATGTTGAGTATCAGGTGCAAAATACTAGGAATCTGCATAAAACCTGATTCATTATATAGCTCTCTGCTAAGGTGGAACTGGTTCTTGCTTACCAAAACTAAACTGTTTGTATATTGAGTCTCTTCTTTTCTATTTTAGATATCAGCTCTACTCAGTGCTTTGAGTACAGTGAATAATTACAAGATAAAGAAAGCCAAAGTAAAACATCGGGAACAACTTAAAGAATATCTCAAAGTTAAGCAGAAGGAGGATGAACGGAAATTCAAGAGGCAAAAAGAGGCTATGAAAAAAGTCTATCGTATCCTCGGACAAAGGGAGAAAAAGAGGCAAAAGTCAAGCTTGAAAGGATCTAGCAAGGGAGAGAAGAATATGTAAAAAATAATCATATTTCAGGCCAAATGAGGAAATATGGTAGCTGTGCTGTTTTCTTCTTCAAGAAACAAAAAGGCCTTGGAGTACAATGAATTTCCTTTCAAGAGAAGAACAAAATGCTTCCTTCTTCATGCGCTTGAATATGTTTGGCAATGTATATAAATGAGACACAGAAGTATGGATTGTTGTTTTTCTACATGATATTCTGCAGGACTTTGTATTTCAGTATATTTCTAGCCCTTCTGCACATTCTATATAGCAAATAAAGTATTCTAATGACATTTACAGAATATTGTTTGTTTCTAAGTGTTTTATCTTAGTATTAATGGACTTAGCAGGAAAAAGAAGTCCTCTGAACGTGTTTTCATGTTAGCAGTGCTTTAAGGCATTGCCTAAATTTTGCCCTTGGCAAATCTTCTTTGAAAAGTGTGAAAATCAACTCTTGCTGGGCAAGAGTTTTGGATTCTCTAGCTTCAGTGTGCTAGCAGGTGCCACCAGAGTAGCTTGGTCCTGTGCTTGGATTACTTGGTTCTGCGCTTGGATTACTTGGTTCTGCATGAAAGATTCTCATTATTTTTCTTACTTCTCACTAGATATTAAGTAGACCTTCAAATAATGTTCCATTTATGTCTTCCATTACGTGAGCAGTTTTGGCATACTGAAACTAGGCAAGCAGCATAGAATCAGCCAGGTTGGAAGAGACCTCCAAGATTATCCAGTCCAGCCTATCACCTAGCCCTATCCAATCAACTGGACCATGGCACTAAGTGCCCCATCCAGTCTTGAACACCACCAGGGATGGTGACTGCACTTCCTCCCTGGACAGCCCATTCCAATGCCAATCACTCTCTGTGAATAACTTCCTCCTAATATCCAGCCTGTACCACCCCTGGCGCAACCTGAGACCGTGTCTCCTTGTTCTGTTGCTGGTCGCTGAGACTGACCCCCACGTGGCTACAACCTCATTTCAAGTAGTTGTAGATAGCAATGTGGTCACCCATGAGCTTCCTCTTCTCCAAACTAAACAATTCCAGCTCCCTCAGCCTCTCCTCACAGGGCTGTGCTCCAGGCCCCTCATGAGCTTTGTCGCCCTTCTCTGGACACGGTGCAGTACCTCAACAAGCATCTCTCTGGGCAAGCAGTATCATCCTCTTCCCAAATGTGTCTGACTATTTGGTGATTTTCTGTGAGGCAAGCGTGAATGGGGTAGCTTCCTTTCCTTGTGAGTATCTTCCAGACAACTTGGTTTAGTGATGTGGTGTTATGCTTTCTTAAGATGAATGGAGAGGAGAGGTAGATGTTTTCAATGCTGTTAAATGATTAAAGCATTTCTCTGCATGATAAGAATCCTTAAAGATTCTGTTGAAAAAGCAGAGGAATTAATCATTTTTCTGCCATATATGGCATCAAATAGTTACTGTGATACACATTTTTAATACTTCATCCTCAAACAGGCAGTGGGACAGATAACATCAGTAATTTCTTGGTCTTCTTCCTGAACAAGTTAATTTTTTAATGAAGCTGAAATTCATTATTATTATTACATTGTAGTAATGTTTGCTATCTCGAATGGGAGATCCTGCATGGGACCAGGCTGCCTCACACAAAAGCTTTCTGCTCAGTGGGTTTATAGACTTTGCGAATGCTCAGCATTTTAAGATTTTCTTAATTAATCTCATAATGTTCTGTGTACTGATATACGAATTCTAATGCATCCAAATTTGCCTATGTGATATTAGTCTGAAGCCCAACTCAAATTAATTTGTCAGTAATTGGGTTTTTCCCATGAGATTCAACTGAGGTCACGTGCATACGAAAACATGATTTATGCTTAAATAATTGAAGATTTTCTGCTGAATGGACAACTGCTGCCTACAGAGATTTACAAGAAAGCCGTTGGCATTTTTTGCCCCACAGATTGGCAAGGGTGGTCCACCATGCAGGGCTGTTTCCTCCTCTGTCATACTGTACTAATCCAACTAACTGTTGTTACGCTGTTTGTAAGCAAACTTCCATCTTGCTTATTGTGTGACAAGTAGTTGTAGTTTTTTTGAGTGCCTGAGGAGTTACCATTGCATCACATAAGGATTTGTGTCTTTTATTTGTATGTAATAAAAAATATTATTTATTTATTTCATTCATAATAGCTGTGCTGAAGACAAAAATGGACTTCAATGTTATTTGTATTTGGGATAGAGCTGCTGAGAAGAGCCAGTTGAGCATGAAAATGTTTCACCTGAGAAGACCATACTAGTTTGTTTGGTTTTGTTGTTTGTTTTGTTTTGATTTGATCTTCCCACACTCACGCTCTTTAGGTAGCCTTTTTCAAAGGAGGAGACGTTTTTCTGATTTAGGGGCAAAAAATGCAGTGGGTTGTAGATGGAAGCTGGTGTGTGCTATGAGCCCTACTAAAATAATTTTGCAGTCTCTTGCAGTAATGGCTTTATTTTTGAAACTGTTGAGAGAGAAGTAGTTCAGCAACTATGCCAGCAGTCTGGCTCTGCTTTGGACCCAGGCAGGCACTTTGCACTGTCCTGATCACAAGGTGAGCTTGGCCAGGGCTGCTTCATTTGCTCATGGTTCCTGGGCTGTGATTTACAGTGTTGCAGGGGAGGCCACTATAAATCCTCTGTCCAGCATGAGGAGCAGAGTACACAGGTTGAAATCGAGTATATCATGTATGTCTGAAACTGACAGCTGGATCTGAGGAGAGCTACCAGAGTCTTAAACATTTGGGTTTTAGCTATAAAGTCTAAATACAAATCTTGGCTTTAGTACTAGGAATGCCCTCTAACAGTTTTCAGCATTGAATATTTTAGTTTTGTCCTTGAGATTAAAAAAAAAAAAAAAAAAAAAAAAAGAGGAAGCAGTGGTTAGAGCTGAGGCGGTTGCACCTTGCTGAGTGCTTCATACGTCCTCTGTTCTGCGTCAGCACCTCTGCACCAAAGCTGAGAGAGACTTCTGGAGAGCTGCTGCGTACTGGCCTGGCAGTAGAGAAAGTTGCTGGTCTTGGAGAAGAAACTAGGGCCTCAAAATGTGTTAAGTAACCTCCAAAGTTAAATGCCTCCCTCTGTCCTCAGAACCCTCTTTCCTGCCACTTAGTTGGGCCTGTAGTTTGCATTTCCCACTTGCCTGGGCTTTGAGTAGGGAGGAGTTTGAAGCTGTAGGCGGTGTCCCTTACTGCAACCACCAAGTAAAACTACCTGCTAGGAAAACGAAAACAGTATTTACTCTTCCTCATCAGCTGGGGAAAAACAAACAAACAAACAGAAAACCCAAACCACACAGAAAAGCTGGAGTTATCAGAGGGAATCAGAGTTGTCAGAGGGAATCACTGGCAACAGTCTATGCTGGCAGGTGGTAGAACAAGGAGCTGAACTGTTCTTATCTTGGATAAACCTAGTCAGGGCCACAGGAGGTAGGAATAATTAGCACTCTTGTTTGTGATTAAGCCTGAGGCAAATATGAAAACCTGTAAGAAAAAAAGTTTGTTTTTTTTTTTTGCTTTGTTTTGTTTTGTTTTTTTAGAGTAACCTTCTGGTAGAGGGTACCATATGTGCCTTCAAATGAACCATGTCCCAAAATACATTATCTAGGAGAGGATACTAAATGCAATGTGAGCAAGATGATTTAAACAACAACAGTTCAACCTACAAGGATGTTACAGGTCTTGAGCATCCCTCCTATAAAGAAAGACTGATAGAACTGTGTCTTGAGAAGGCTGAGAGGGGATCCTATCATCATCTATGAACATCTGAGGAGAGGATGTCAAGATGAAGGCGCCAGGTTCTTTTCCCAGGCCAAGGAACAACAGGTACAGCCTTGAACACAGGAGGCTCCAGCTCAACACAAGGGGGCACTTCTTTGTGATGAGTGAGAGCCTTGGAACAGGCTGTCCGGACAGGTAGTGGAATCTCCTTCTCTGGAGACTTTTGAAACCTGCCTGAATGCGTTCCTGTGTGGCCTACCCAGGTGATCAAGCTTTGGCAGGGGAGTTGGACTTGATCTCTAGAGGTTCCTTCCAACCCCTAACATTCTGTGATTCGAGGGTGCAGAAATGTGTAACATGAGAGAGAAACTGAAAATACAGAGAAACAGGCCATATGCAGTTTTGAATTAGAATTAAAAATAGATGATAAATTTTAAAAAGAGTAGGCTTCATTTCTCCTGACTTTTAGTGTCACTTCAGTGTGCTTTCAAGCTGGAATTGGTGATACATGTACCAGAGCAGATGAGGTCTCACACCTTGTCCCACAGGCTGGGTTATGGGGTGGGTGTCAGGCAAATGCTCACTAAAGCTGTTAGCAAAGTGTCTGTTAGGGCATCTCTGTGCCTTGGCTCCAGTTGCTCATTGCATGTTCAAGACTTCACCCTGCATATTTCCAAGCCACTCGGTACTTTATTTGTGGTGGAAAAGTCTTTTCTGACTCAAGAGAATAAAAAACACCTGCGAAGGTCGTTGGTGGTATAACTGTGGGAGAACGTAGAAATCATACTAGGGCTAAATAGTGCTGAAAGAGTGATTTTATATGGTTTGCTAATTTAAAATGAAATTACATTTTTTAAATGGTTTGCAAGTAAAACCTCTATTCACATTGTATTTCAAACTAAGTTAATGTGACATTGCAAGGATAGTTACTGGATTCAATTGATATAATTAAAATAACTACATTACACTGTCAGAATACTTTTGTGCTGTGCATAATGCTCAATGTTGCTTACATAAACAAAGCTAAAGCCAACCTTGAATTCATTGCTCAAACTAGGTTGTGTCTGTGATAGGTGATGCAGCTAAATACGGAGCTTTTTTTTTAAACAACTGGTATGGACCTATGGCTCTAAGTGAATTCTGCAAATGTCCATTGCTGTTTCACATCAGGACTGTAATTTCTTCTTGGCCACTAGCAAGCTGTTTGCAAACAGGCTCAGAGTGTTGTGGCACTGACACAAATGAATACAATTAGACAAAGTAAACAATGTTTTCTCTGCAACTACTTTTGAACAGCATCCTTGCTGTAGCTTTAAAGGTCACTGTTGATGAAGCCTAGCATTTGCAAATACCAAGTTTAATTTGTTGTCTGTTTTAATGTATTGTCCTGGAGTTACTGGGTTTTGAGAACTTAGAATCTATTAAGAAGCTTAATAGAGCAGCTCATTCCAATTATAAGAAAGGTATTGGTAGAGAAAATGGAAATGCATAGAAGATCAATGTACCAAGCAGTTGCACAAATGAAGGGAACAGAGGAAATAAATTAAAATTAATTCTCTATAGTACAAAGAAGATATTTGGTTTTATATAGTACTTGAAGTGTTGGACTGCTTATATTGTAGGTGACTATAAAGCATTTCTATGCTGATTGTATAAAACCAGGTTAAAAAGCTAGCCAGAACTTTTTCTTTCATCTGTTTCTTTTGGAGGAATCTTGAGAAATTCAGTATAGTTGGAAAGTTTTGTCTTCAATTTTTATTCCCCCAGCCCCAGGTTATGTTTTGCTATTCTGGAGGTTCTTGAATTTGTACACCAAAAACCTGTTGTACTGAAAACTTACTTGGCACCAAGATAACTTAGCAGTGAACTTGAGACAGGTCACCTGTGAAGATGTGGTCTGCAGCTGCTGGCTCTTTGACTTTTTATTTCTGTTGCTAAATGCCAGGTTTCCTGGCTGCAAAATCAGGGTCTGTGGCCTAAGGAGATGAGCACAGGGATAGTAATCCCTATGAGCGCTGATGGTTTCCTTTTCTAAAGAAAAAAAACAGATGTACTTCTGATTTGGATCAGTTCTCTGCTCCAGTTCGTCAAGTGGCACAACTCAGGCTGTCATCTGCTTTGGCAAAGACTCACAGGGAGGTGGAAGAGGGAGGGAATTCGCTGAGACATTTTCTGCTTTTACTACCTATAGCTGCAGCCCTTCATCCTCAGTGAAGTCACTATTCAAATACAGATGTTTGAAAAAGGCTGTCATGGTTATTTCTTACTATTAAGAGCAAGTTTCATAGAACTATGAAACAAACTTATGATCCATAAAAATTCAATATTAAAAGCTAGTTGGATTATTTACAATATCATCCATTTACTAATTTTATCTTTTATGGTATAAACAGGTTGTTATTTTAAGCCTCATTTAAACTTATCTGTGGATAACATCTGTGAAGGAGTTCCCAAGATTTTTTTGTGCAGGAGAAGGTTATTGCCTGAATGTAAGCAAAACAAGGTAAAGACTGGCTCACTGAAAAGTTAATTCAAACATTAATTGCGTATTTGCAGTGAGTTTTTACTTTGAATAGTCTGAAAAATATTTTCCTGAAAAAATGTCTCCTGAGGAGAAGAGCTGTCCGTACAACCTTGAGGTGGAATTCCCACCACCATGTCACAGGAAAGAGATAAAAGAGTGATCATGAACACCTTACTCTGTTTTTCTGGAGATTCCTTCGTATGAATGGGGAAGGGGTAAAAGTGTTGTGTCAGAGACAAAGCAGGCTAGTCAGTAGCCTATAATTGGGTCAGAAGTGATATGTGCTCATCTTCCTCTTCTGAAGTTTGCACTGAACCTGGTAGAGGATGAACGTGGCTTTAGTGCCACAACAGAATTAAGTAAAACAAAACTAGATAGGTTGAAGTAACATCTGTAGCTGAGAGACACTTTAATCTCATGAGGCCATCTAAGATTATTGTAGGTCTTCTTTCTCTCATTTGGCTCATCATAACTTCTTTGCTTTGTTTCTGGTTGCTTGCTTTCATTTATTTGTTAAAAAAAATAACATATATCTGATGCCAGACTAAAACACATCTATGTTATAGGCATTTTGCTTCATGCACAAGTTTTCAGTGTGTGTTCATAGCGTCGTACGCTCTTTCAAAAATTATCAAGTGAATCTGCAAATCTTTTACAAGGCTGCAGACTTAGGAAGGAATATTCAGAGGTCTTCAGGTCTTGCAATGTTTTCTAGGGCACATTGGACAGTAATCAACACAGGGAAATGGATGAATTATTGAGAATGTTGATAGATGATTCTATGATCTAACAGTGAAAAAAAAGAGAGGACTTTATCCTGAAAATATTAAACCCCTAACTTGGATGGGATAGATTGTATGATTTAAAATAANGTTGGGATGTTTTGTTTTTTTAAAAAAAAACCTTTTTTTTTTTTTTTTTTTTTTTTTCCCCTGGAGGGGGAAGATAATTAGTTTCTACCCTACTCAAGTGCAATTATTTTAGCCAAATTTTCCTGCTTCTTTATTTCCAACATTCATAATTTAAATAAATTTTAAAAATCTAATTGTCAATAAGTTTTGTCCCAGTCCTATATAAAGTAATTTAATTCACTTGGATTTACAAAATGCTTTTTACAACTTGGATTTACAAAATGGTGTTTACAAATTCATTACAAAAAAGCTCTTCAGGAAACAAACAGATCCTGAGTTCAGTCCTGCTCCCCCCATGATGTTCCATCTGTCTAGACTATATCTATTCTAGACACATAATAACCTTTGCTTGTATTCAGGAAGAAACAGACTTTCAAAAATTACTCCCAGAGTTGAGTTGCATGGTTTGGGATAGTTTTGTGCCCTATAAGGTGTCCTTTCTGGCAACAATGCAGTGAAAACGTATGTAGATGTATCAGGATGTTTCCCATAACATTTTTGCTTTGCAAAATACATTTACGAATGTTGTGCTACTACTTAGTGCTACTATTGACCTTACATGTATCATAGCTTTTGGTTACTGGAGGCTGGTCTCTGAGGACAGGGTACCACCTGTGTTTTGAGAGTGGTGATGTCTGATAGGTCTCTTCTGTCTCTTGAGAGCTGGTCTCTGCAAACTCCACAAAATTCCGAGTTTGATTTAAAAAGCACCTTTCCAACATGATGCAAAACTGTTTGTCAGCATTTATGGAGGAATAGCAAACTGGTGAGATTTCCAGTATGAGTTTTGTATTGCTCCAGCTGGGAGAGAGTAAAAGTGTTTCCACCTGCTGGTTATTTGGCTGCCCACACAAATGAGAGTACTCCTCCCACCTGCTCTGTAGAGGTGGTGTCTTACTTCAGTGTCTTCCTTGAGGATTAGCAGGAGAAAGGTCTGGTGAGGCCATAACCAATCTGTTATGTCTCAAAGCTTCAGCCCTGTCCTGACTCTTCCACCTTGTCTGCTACTTGGATAGTTATGAACCATTGATAACCTGAGGGTTGTAAAGAGGTGCTGCAATAGCCCCGAGTGTGTCAGAGGCTTCACTACATGCAACTAGCATTCAGTCTGCTAGTCTCACAGGGATGAGACTCTGATGGAAAATACGTGGGATGTGCTTACCGTGCTGTGTACCGAGTTGAGGTGAGTTTGTTTGTGTCTTGTTTTGTTTTTAACTTTTCTGTTGAAGAGATTTTTTTTAACTTGTTACTTATACTGCCAGGATGATTTCTTTTCAATTCTTAGCTGTTCCCAAAGTATAGGGAGAAATTCTGTGAAGAGTTTAGCAGAAAGTTTGTTGCTTCCTCACCCGTACTAGCAGAAGTCTGCAGGTGCTTGTTGCAGGCCATGGTTCCTGATCCTTTTTAATGTTTTTGTCTGCAATACCTATGCTATAAAATACTATTTTGCTGAAACAGTAATGGGTCCTATAAGTTTTTGATACAGCAGGAAACTGCAGTATTGCACAAGGGAAAGTCTTGATTTAGAATGTGTGCCCATGTAGGGTGGAAAAATAGTGAGGAGATGTAAAGGCCGGATTCAGAAAATTATTGCTGCTTTGGGAGAAAAAGCCAGAGGGTCCACTTTCCCTCTGAGCATCAGGTTTTAATTCTGCATTTGCATCTTTGCTGGTGGCTTAGTTTTCCCTTCTGTAAAGGATGTACTTTCAAATACACAAATCTCATTGTTACAATTCCACTTTGCCTTGGTTTCACTCTCACAATGCAGGGCTGCAAGGCAGAAGGTTCTCTTCAGCTCTGTCACTGAAGGCAGATGGTACTGAGGACGTGGCACTGAGATATACTGTGCCCATTTTCCCATCTCTTGTGAAGCTTCATACATTTTTGTAAAGTGCTGTAGGAACTGTGGATGAGAGCTGGTCACCGTTAGAGGGATGGTGTGAATTAAGAACATTTTTGACCTCGGTGTGTCATTGCCAAAGTGTAATTATATATGCAGAAAACATAAATCATTGAGCAGTGTCCTAAGGTGAATCAATTCGAAGTTCAGATATTTGGAAGGTCCCGTGATGTTTTATAAATCCCGTATAGCACTCTCCAAAGTCTGGAAGCTCTGTTTCCTTTTGCTTTGAAGCCAAGAACTTAGAGCTAGTTCTTTCTTTCTCTCTCTCTTTTTTATTTTTTTCCCCTTTTCCTTTTTTTTTTTTTTTTGTCCTTGCCATTGACCTCATTTGTAGAGATGAAAGAAGTAAGAACAATTAGCTCACTGGGAAATTCTATTATGTGGAAGGGAGGTGGACGTTTGATCAATAATTGTGGGTTATACTCTCAGCTGGAAGGGCAGATTTTTGTCTCCCAGATGTCTGTTATTCCCAGAGGTTCTGCAAGGGGGAAAGATAGTGATCCAGCCTTTCACTTCTGGAAAACTAAAAGATGCCATTTTAATCTTCTCAGGTAATGAACTGGAACATATTCTGAACATAAATCATCCTGTTGGTATGGGGGCAAAAAGACTCATTAAGAAACTGTGCCCTTCGCTTAGATATGTGTAATTGCCTAAAACAGAACCTGCTCCAGACTCTTGTACCCTGAGCCTAGGAGTGATTTCTCTTCGGCTTTCATAGTCTCCAATAATTTACTCGATTCAACCCCATAATACATTCTCTGAGAGGCATTCTTGGTCCTTCACCTTGCTGACATGAAGGGGGGCCTGTGAACACATAATTGTGCCTTGGACTGGAGCGTACACAAGCCCTGTGTGTACAGCCTGTCCTGCAGTCAGTGCAACTGGGCTTTCAGCTGGGGCTCCAAATCAGTCTCTCTGATAAATTGAGGTAGGTAAAGCAGACCTACCTGCTCTTATGTTATTGTTCTTGTTGAAGCAAATGATTATATATTTGGAGAGGCAAGGATAAGTGGACTTCGGCCTTTGTTGCATGATTTGAGCCAGTGACTTTTCCTAGCCACTACAGTAAAATATTGGTTTATCTCATTTGATGTTTGTTGTTATAAAAAGGCAGAGATGCCAATATTTTCAAGGTTTAATTTATAGTGAGAGAGTTGTTGATAAGCTTCAGAAGGGTACGGGTAATTTGCTGTAAATGTATAAGCATAAACTAGCACTGTTAATGATAGGGAATCTGTTCACCTCTACTAATTCCTTCTAACATTCACTTATTTTCATGCCACTAGTTGCCTTTTGGAATGGATGATTTGCTGTATTGAGTAAAGCAATCAGTCTGCTGAGCCTCCTGTTTTCCTTCCAGCTATAGTTAATGTGGAGAGTTAATATATTTTGCATTTTTATTCTATCTCCCTTCTAAGAGCCTTCACAGTTTTTGCCCGTGTTAGTGTAAGAAGCCTCTAAACTACTCTGAGAGCAGAGAGATCATAAATTATCTCCCTTTGCCAAGGTGGGAATCAGAACAATGTCATGAGAGTGCACTTTAGTGTTCCTTATACCAGATTTAGAATATTGTAGCAGTGAGAGACACAGCAGTAATTCCACCTTTATCCCATCAGCTAAAATGTATGTGTTTTCTCAAAAAACAAACAAAAATCTTACCCCACCACAACCTCTCCAAACAAACAAAAACCACACACCTAATGATTTCACTTAAATTTGGCAGGTTTTGTTCTAGTTCATGTACCTTTTGTTGTTTTCCAGTATACAACCAGACCTTGCACCAATCTTTTTACAAGTTACTTGTAGCTCTCTTCATGTGTGTTTTTCCTGAGAAGCTCCACAACTTGCATATGTAGGCCATCTGTGTCCCTGCCAGTTTCTTAGCTCCCTTACCCACTATCATGATAGCTAGACCCTAGAAAATTCACTAGGGCTCAGTGATCTGGGGTGAGATGCAGGCCCTTCTGATTAAGGTGGGTGCTAACTGATCTGCTACATACTGTTCTGTAGGTCTTTCAGTATCAAAGATGCTTGCTGAGTCTTGTGTTCTAATGTGATGCCTCTCTGGGTGCCTGTACCTAGACAGTGCCAAGGGCTAGAGCACCAGGTAGTGTGTGCTGAGTCCCTTGTCAGTTTTCCTGGTGGGAACCCTGGCAAAGGCTTGCAGCCTCTGGCCATTTTTCTTCAGTTGTCACCCCTGGAGTGCTTTTGAGTCAGCTTTTGAGAAGATAATTAGGGCTGCATGTGAACAATAGTGGTGACATGTTAAAAGTGAGGTTTCTGTGGGGAAGCTGAGATGGATCCTTGCATGATTCCCCTCTGCTCATCAACATCAACTCTTTTGCTATACAGTTGATCATTTCATTATAGTTTGAACTTAACAAAATTATCTGTAGCTAAATACAGCAACATAACTTCCCCTGGGTAGTTTCCGGCATAGCAGATATGTAACAATGAAGTTATGGTAGCACCGAGGCAGCAAGGAGAAGCTGATTTGGGCAAAAGTATGCATGATGGTTTGGAGTGAGGGTTCTTGCTGTGGATTGTGTCCAGGAGGAACATAATCAATCTCCATTAGCAGAATGGGTATGAGAAAGTAGTCCTGGGTGTGAGAATGTGTGCAGTGTCAGAAGCATTGGTCAGTCAGCTGGCTAAAATTGTGTGCAGTTCTTAAAGTGCTGAGGTGCAAATAAAGGTCTGATCCTTCCAAGCAGTATTTCTGCAAAGTTGTTTCTTGAGATGTGAGTGACCTTGGAAACAGAAAGGCTCTCCTTCCAAGAGAGTTGCTCAGGAAGCCTTGCAGTATTGCAGAAAAGGCATTTTGCAATGCACCAGGTGGTGGGGATCAGCACAGGCTGGGATCAATGCAATCTGGAATACCAGGTGGTATGCTGAAGCCTAGTGCCAGCACAGACTTGCTATCATTCTCCTCACATAATTCATTGGTGATCTTGCTAATTTGAAATCCTAGCTGTGTTTTGTATTGGCTTAAATGTGTTCTGCCAAATGAGTGGTAGTGTGAAAATCTCACATTAATTGTTTGTGAAGGCACAGTCAAAGCCACTGTCAAAGTGAAGATGACTCACTTTAAAGAAGCATTTTTCACATTTTTTCTCCTTCTCCTCCCTTCCTGCTCACCCCATCACCCTTATCTTTGTAGAGTGAAGCTTTTAGGTAAGCACTAGGACTTTGTCAGTGTGAATTGTGCAAAGGCACTGTTCAGGCTGTTTCAACTACTGAAATACTGAGTAGCAGGTGACAGATTTTTCCATAATTGCTGCATTTTTGGTGCTCTGGATCCTTTCCTAGATGTATATAGTTGCATTTCACAGTGAGGCCAGGTTCAGTGACCTTTTGATGGGACATCAGCCTGTGGCCTATTCTCACTTTTCATGCACTTGCAAAACAAATGCTGCTGGCACAGTCTGCAACTAAGACTGCACTTCAGATGAATCTGATGTGATGGGACTGCTGCAGTCTGGAGGGACGAGTGTATGTAAGGTAACTTCTCAAGTCTGGCTTGTGATATGGGAAAACATGGCAAGATATTTTTTGGTGTTTAGTTTAACTAGGTGGAGTGTTTTTCTTTCTCCCTGCCACGGCATTCTGCATCTATTTCGGGGGAAAATAAATAGAATTAACAATGTGGATGTATCTATGACAGCAGTAGCACTGAATAGAAATAGTGTGAAGAAAACAGTAGTATTTGCAAGCTGTCAGAGAAACTCGCCTCTGTATTGATCCTCTGGGTTAGCAGAATGTGACAATCTATAGCAACAAAAGTGAACAAGCGTGGAGGAATGTACAAAGTCTGATTAAAAATGTATGAAGTTGAACTCTAAAACCTCAGAAGGATATTTGTGTTGGGATTTATTTTTTTTCCCCCCTTATCAGTGTTTCTAAACAATCCGGAGTGAATTAGGCCCCTATGATGGGAAATTTAATTTGAGGTCATCTTAAAATGAACTCTAAAAGCATTAGACTCTGTTTGGCCAGGGTATTTGCTTTAGGCCTAAACCCAGTGTGTCATCTTCAAATCAGTTCCAAGGTCTCTTTCCAGCCCAAGCTGGATTGATTATTTCTTTTTCCTTTTAACAAAAAGACATCTCAGTGGTGATCACATTACAATCTCATCAGTAAAACCAGTTTCAGACTGAAGTAAGCCGCTGCATGAAGATGCACTGTGACTTGTGTTCTGCAGCAATGCAGCACCTGGCATCCATGCTCAGGCTGACCAGTGTTCCCCAGGCAAGTCCGCACGTCTTGGGCTCACAAGGCTGCAGCTTCTCTGAAGTCATGCAAGAAGGAGCATGTATACGTATCTGAGGTACCCACCCTTCCCAGTCTTGAGCCTTGGAGACATTTTGATTCACTTCAGAACTGGAGTATGATCCAGCAGAAAGGCTGCTGTAGTTTGGAGAGCTGGAGCGTATCAAAAGTGCTGGAGTGTGTGTTGTGTTACATCTATAGCAACAGGCTGTAATGCAAACAGCAGGATGTCTCCTTCTTCACCCAGCTGTGGTTGTTGCACTGTTGTATTTTGACAGAACTCTTGTTTGATTCATTTGCAAGTGTTTTTGCCAGAGGGACTGCATGTGATATGACAAAGAGCATTTTAATACCACGCAGAAGGCAGTAGTGCACACAGAACTTTTGAGAACTGCCATTTGTAAGCAAAAGTTCATACTAAGCAACACAGTCATGGTGAACTGCTTTCTTGTGCAGTTGTTGGGGCTTTTTGTTGTGTGTTTGTTTGGTGTTTTTTTTTTTTGTATGTGTCTTACTGAAGTCATAGTTTTGTGCATGGGTCATATATTTTATTCTTATTTAATTTCTTTCTGTACTTTAAACTGATAAATAGATCCTACACTTTGTTTCAACTACATTAAGGTCATTAAGCTGGTGCTATGCTATATGCATGTCACCCCTGTGGTTCTGCTAGAGGGCTGAAGTTCTGCAAGCATACTGCATCATGGCATAATGGTGTGTATATTACACCATTAATAGTACTTCACAGATGTGCCATTCCCTCTAATAAACTCTCTTTATCTTGTCATTTGTAAAAAAAAAAAAAGTGCATTTTTTTTTCTGTCAGTGTCTTGATATAATGTTTAAAGATAGAAATGTAGAATAGTGATATGAAAGGGAAGAAGGAAGGTTTTTGTGTAGCATGCATTATTGTAGGCTTAATTCAAATTTGTTAAGCAACAGCTTTTTATGCAGGTAAAAAGTGCTCCTTTTTAATGTAAATTGTTTCGGGAGGCCAGTGGAAGATAACTGTGTATGAAGGACCAATGTGAAGGTAGTTTGAGATGAGACAAGGAAATGAGGATAGATCTTTTAAAATAAAGACCAGGTGGCAATACAAGCCAGAGCAATGATTCTCTGTGTGCTACTAACTTAGCGCAGTTACCAATAATTACTACATCCTTAAATGACCATATTGTATTCAGCAGTGTCAGTAAGGTCAGTTCACAGTCATAGGATAAAAGAGGACACTCCAATAGCTCTTAATATGCATCAAAATGAGAAGATTGATATTGACAAGGTGACCTCTGCTCTAAAGGGTTAGTTTACTTTGAATGCTAGTAGTTTTTCTTGTTTATGATTGACATCCTCAATGATATGACTATTTTCTTCCTTTCTCTGTGATTGTTTTGGGTTCGTTTTGCTTACTTGTTTTGTGTTTTGCTTCGTTTTCTCCCTGAAGGAGCACTACAGTTCATGCCAGCTACTTCAAGTAACATAGCAATAGTGTAAGTAAGTAAAGATTAGTAAGGTTTTCTGTAGACATTTGGTGTGCCCCAGTGCCCAGTGTCCCCCCAATGCCCTCTGATTGTTCTCCGAATGACCCGAGCTCTGCATTAATGTCTGGCATGCAGTTCCGCAATTAAAATGTATGGCCTGACATCAGTTCCGAATTTGTCTGTCCCTTAATTTTTCATGTCCACCCAATTCATTCTTTTGTCCTCTTAACTGTCTCTGTGTCAGATAACTGTTTTATTCTTCATTTGCCATCAGCAGGAAGCTTGCATGCCATTTACTTTTTAAATTCTCATGTTTTTCATTTTCACGTTCTGTTTTGTACTGGAAAGGATTTTAATTGACATTCTGTAAAATTTGGAGCCATCCTCATTATTCTACATGCCAGAAATGATGATTTTCTCCCCCCCCCCCAAAACATCAACCTATTAGAATGATATGGGGTGTAAATTTTTTGGTGGAAGAACTGCAAATTCTTTTTTTGCCTGGAGAACATCTAGGTATGTGCAAATTTGTAAGCTTAGTTAACTAGATGTAGGCCTTGAAAACAATGGGTGATTAAGAGTTCAGGCACAGTGAACACTGCTACTGTTAGCACAAATAGGAAGCATTTTAAATAAAATTAGTCAATGATGCCAGGATTTGACTGTTGGACAACATTAGCTATGGAGGGAGGTTGTGATATCAAGTCTTGAGTAACCAATGCTACTGTTTTGAGATATGTGGAAGAGCAAGGAAACTTATGAAGTGCAGAGAACTTGCGAGAAAACGGAGGGCTTTTTAATTAAATGTCCCTTAGATGTTGAGACTAATATTACCGTATTTGTTACTTCAGAATATGGTGCTGCAACTGTAGAAAAGGCTATGTAGTGAATAAAATAAATTGTACAGCAGAATGGCACCCTCTCTCCCTTTTCTTTCTAAGCCTGTTTGTTTTGTATGATACAGTGTGAAAAGAGTCAAGGATGAGCAGTAGTTTAGCTTATTTTATTTTCCCTTTCCAAAGGTTTGTTCTACATACATGATGCAGCTCTGAAGCAATTTCAGGTGCAGAAGTCCATGCATTGGCCTTAGGTGGGAGGATGGCAAAAGGATACTTGTCAGGAGGAAAATCTAGAAATATGACTGCAGGAGCAGTAACTGTGCTCAGAGACAGGAGATATGAGGAGGTGTCTTGGCAGATCTTGGGCTAGAGATGGACCTCAGATCTTCAGGTCCTTGTCCTCTGTTTTGGTTGAAAAAGTACTGCAAACCTTTGGTGATCCCCAAGCAGCAGCATAGGGCGGCCGATGCCTCTTGCTTGAATGTTTGGGCAGAAATGCCTGATGTGATGTATAAGCCACAGTCGTTCTCTACCATCTTATGTTTATTCCTCCATCAGGACCTGTGTTTCATACTGTGTGTCCCAGTCCACAAAAATCTGGAATGAATATGCCTATAAATAGCAGGCAAATGTAGCTCTTTTTTCTTGGTATAATAGTACTGGTTGGGTTGGTTGTTTGGTTTGCTTTTGGTAT
>VWYK01094005.1:1628-11934 GCA_013399775.1 Semnornis frantzii
GCACAACTCCAGCCTGCACCCATTGCCCCTTGTCCTGTCACTGGACATCACTGAGAAGAGCCTGTCTCCACCTTCCCAACACTATCCCTTCACATATTTATAAACATTAATGAAGTCACTTCTCTGTCTCCTCCAAGCTAGAGACCCAGGTCCCACAGAATTTCCACGTAAGGCAGATTTCTGTGGCTCTGCACTGGGCTCTTTCAAGCAGTTCCCTGTCTTTCTTGAACCAAGAGACCCAGAACTGGACACAATATTCCAGATGCAACTTCATCAGGGCAGAGTAAAATGCCCTTAACATTCTCTGCAAAGCAACTGCAGAAATGACAATCTAAAATGGGGGCTTATATTCTGCTGCTTGAGATTAAGCACAAACAATACACATGGAGTTTCACAAAAGCCATCAAGACTGGGTTATGCGAGATTATTTTGGATTGGTATTTTAGCCTTTTTAACTGGCCATAAATATATTTTGTTTTTAAACTTCTTGAACATTATATAGCAGTTTCTTCAGTTTTATATTAGTTTTAAACTTACATGTAAAAAGGTAATATATACAAGTAGAAATAGTTTCTGTCATGAAAGACTGTTTAAAATGTTACAAATATCAAGACTATAAATCAACATATTCCCACTGTCTCTTTTCAAGTTACCTTAGCTTTTAACATGTTTTCTCTTATGGATGTGTCACACCATGCAAATCCAGGCACTCAATTCAGCTGTATTAACCAGGTAGAGAGCCCATAGTCCTCACAGGAACAGCGGAGAGAGCCAACTTTCCCACCCTGTGCTTCACAGCAAGAATCTATCTGCAAGATTCACAGTCTGTCTGCAGAAAGTACTTACGCTTATTTACATGCCCCTCATCACACACATTCCAAGTCTGACAGAGAACAACTCTCTATTTATGGACTTGTGCCAACTCTACAGACTTATACTCCTCTAGCTTCTGTTCAGAATCTCCTAGCAAATTTACACTTTTGGGAACTGATCCCAAGGTACTAAATGTAAAGGTAATCTTTCCATGACAATATGTGAGTTTTGGACCAAGGCACCTGCTTTTAGAATTAATGGTGTTACTTTTTTGTTTCTTGGTGTAAATATTTTGACATTGAAATAAAAATTAAAAGCTTCCCAATATTCCTTGCTCATGGAATAGTTAAGTAAATATAACCTCTCTTTTANTGGAATAGTTAAGTAAACATAACCTCTCTTTTAAAAGAATTTATCATGACTTCTGATAGTGCTGTAAGCATTACTAATGTTTAGAAAAACAGAACTTCCTCCAAACATTTTGGAGACATTTTAACTACTCTGTACTTAAATTGAATTGTGTCTGATGCTAATAATTCAATTAATTTCTAGTTGGAAGTACGCTTTACTTGTAATTAATGCAATATTTTTTTTTAAAATGTCACCACTTCAAAAAAGGAACGGTGGCTTTTAAGTAGTACTTTAAGTTCCTAAGCTGATTGCTTCATTCTCTCTGAATAAACTCAAGCCATAACCAAAAAAAAAAACCAAACAAACAAACAAAAAAAACTAAACAAAACCCAGGAGTCTAAAATCAACTGTACAATGAGGCTCATCTAACTAAATTGTGTTTGTTTTCTTTTCCATTTCTTTCATCCTCACAGAAGATCACAACACCAAATTTCAAATAACATACTCTATAATAGTTTGTTTTTTAAATGCTTCTTTTGGTGATATGCATTAATTAGCAGTAGCATTAACTGTGAAACCTATGAGCAACTTTTGAGTCTATTCAGGCAATGTGTGCACTAAGATACTACATTTTTTTTCCTATTAAGACAAGCAATTTAGTTGTATGAATATGCACACTATTATCATGATGTCCATAAGGCTTTGTGTGGAAACGTGTTTTTATTTGCAGCAAAAAGGAGCAGCACTGTGAAAAGAATTATTTGAGATACGGAGCTACTGTATTAGCATAATAATTAGGGTTTTTTTCCTTCTCAAAGCCATTATCTGAAGAATAACAAATCATTTAGAAAAAAGGGAACTAACAAGTGAAATTCAGTGTTACAAGATGTGTGATTTAGTATAGTTTCTGTGTTCAGCCTTGGGTTTCATAAAAGAAATGTGAAAGAGGTGTTCATTAGTCTTGTCTTTAGGGGTCAAACCAAATCATCCTTTACTACAAGCTAAGGTGAACCAACGGCTCACTGCGTAATTGCCTTCCAAGTGATATTTTCACTGCTTCAATACTCAGAAATAAATTTCTTTTGTTATAGGTATCTGCCATAAAATTGACTGGTCCAAGTTGCTGAAACACAAAAGTACCTCACATTTACACAGCAAAGTACTTTGAAAACTTAAGTTTAAACAAAAGACAACTTAAATGCAGTTAATCTAAACATGTTTTCTGATATCAAACACCATTTTTTATGATATGCCATTACCCTAGCACCCACTCTCCCTGACTCAATTCAGTCAGGGAAGTTCAGTGAAATCGAGCCCGATTCAACTCAGGAAGCCTGCTTGCTTCCATTTCTTTAGTGAGGAAATGTTTTTCTGCCACATTCTCTCTCCCATACAATTCTTCTGCTTCAATTAGGAAGTATTTTATCAAGCTATACAGACTTGTCTTTTAATTCTGCAGGAAAGACTGATGCTGCTATTATTGCTCTTTCCTACACAACTTGTCATTTTCACCACTAGCAGCTGGATAAAAACTCATACAGTTGACATTTACCTCTCCCTTCCTATTAGAACTAAGATGTCTGACATGTTCTGTACTGCTCACCATAACTGGTATCAGAAAAGACGTGAAATGATCAAGAAATATAAGATATCCAAGTATCAACATATTCATTTCTTATTAAAAGATCAGGGAAATGTTTTCTTTTTGCTCTGAGATAATAATTAGTGAATGGTGCTTTATCTGATCTTCATTCATTACTCATATTGTTTGCTGTTTGTTTTGGGTTTTTTTAAAGTTATACATGTCAACCAGAGAGATGTTTTCATTCTGCCCAGGCATTCTTCTTCATTATTTTTGATAAATGTAAGTTGATCTTCTTAGACTTTTGAAATGCAACCATTTCTATCATACCTGTGGATGCTATCAAAGATCTATAGTGCTTCATGTAACAAGCAGCATCACTGAAGTCTAATAATAAGCATTAAAAGAAGCAGTCATTTAAGGATATATTGAGAAAATGTCAGTATTATTGTCAGCCGCACCACAATCACATCCAGTTTCTTGGTTTAAAATAAAGGGAACCTACCTTTTGAATCATACATCTGTGAATTCTGAGAGTTTGTTTGCAATTATCATTTCAAATTACTGATTACCAAGAATGAAAATACTATAGTGCTCTAAATATTAGCAGATGAAAATAGAAAATAGATTGTACTTGATTTGTAAACTTATCATCACTTACCTTCTCTGCTGATTGGGCTGTACCAAAAAAGATTGGAATAAAAGCTAACCAAATTATGCAGGTTGTGTACATAGTAAATCCAATGGGTTTTGCTTCGTTGAAGGTCTCTGGCACCCCTCTCGTTTTAATAGCATAAACAGTGCATGTGACCATCAAGAGAATACTGTATCCAAGGGAACAAATGAGAGAAAGATCTGAAATGTCACATTTGAGAACTCCCCTGGCATTTTCTGGTTCAAGTGTCCTCTGCTCTCCATAGTCTACGATGGTATGTGGTGGGTCGATAGCAAACCAGATAAAGACTCCAATAAGCTGCATGGATATGAGGCTGAAAGTGATCACCAATTGGGAAGCTGGACTAATAAATTTGGGAGCTGTGACAGATTTTTTACCTTGTTCAAATATTCTGTGAATTCTGTTTGTTTTGGTAAGCAAGGCAGCATAGCTGAAACACATGCCAAGTCCTAGAAAGATCCTTCGAAACGAGCAGACCACTGTATCGGGCGTTGCAATCATTAAAAAAGTAATGGAGTAACAGAGAAAAATCCCAGTCAAGAGCACATAACTAAGTTCCCGTCCAGAGGCCCTGACGATCGGTGTGTCGTTGTACCGGACGAACGTCACGATCACAAAGGTGGTGGCAATGATACCGAGAATAGCTATGAAGACGGGCACAATGGCCCAAGGGGAATGCCACTCCAGTTTGATTATAGGAATAAGCTGGCAATCTGTACGGTTGGCGTTTGGTCTCTTATTAATGGGGCACAGTTCACAGCTGAATTCGTCCACCTGGTAATGGTATCCCTCACAGCGTTCGCAGTGCCAGCAGCAGGGCACTCCCTTCACGGTTTTCTTTCTTTCCCCAGCTTTACAGGGCAGGCTGCAGACAGATGCTGGATGAGTGTGTTGTCTATTAGCCCACTGCATGTCTTCTACCTGTGGGTATAAAAAAATTAATGAGCCGTCTATTTTTTCCCATTTATAATATCCTAATCTTGGCCACAGGATTGTCATAAATCACTACATGCTGACAGTACAAATACTGTTTACCATAATAAGAAACCTGTTTCTTTTCCTTCTATTGACTTTATAAAAGTGTTAACTGATTGTGTCCAATAAATCATTCATGCCACAGGCTTGATGAGTGTCATTAGTTTCTATTTACCTCTTTACTGCTGACTAAATTGACGTTTGTAAGGATATTTATTGACTCCAGGCTGGTTTAAAAGCAAAAAAAAAAAAGCCCTGTAGACAGTGCTTTAAAAGTTAATCACATGCAAATATAAATAGCAGTAATTCTAAAACATTTAATTACAAAATAAGGCTGTATGAGATTCAGATAACTTTCTGGCACAGTAAAGAAATAGATTAAAATCTCCTTCCATCACTTCTAGAAGAACAATGAGCACCAGGGAAAAATATGCATTATTCTGCTTCTTCCATGAATGGTTATTTTACAATTTCCTACTCCCTGAGTCTTGAAATGTACAAGAGTATTTACTTTTTCAGAAGATAAAAATGAGAATACATTGCTTTCTGAATAATAATGGGGAAAGACACACTTCAGACTTTCTGATTTAAAAAGTCCAAGAATCTTTTTGTGGTGCAGAACAGATGCACACAATGCATTGTTTTGGAAATCTCAGATTTCTCCACAGCAACACATTAATAAATATTTTTTCCCCCCCTCATCCACTTATCTATTCTTCCTGCATACCCTCTAAATAAAATATGAATAGGAAACTCATAGATTTACAGCATCTCCTGCTTAAAATTATCACTCGGTTTCAGCCCAACTGTTCTTAGCTGGGGCTTAGTAAAATCGCGTTCTTTCTGAGGTCACACGGAGTGAACCCGAGCACTGTGTGGAGCGAAGAGCTCCCTGCAGACGACAGCATCACTCTGTGCTGCTCCCGTGCTCCACCTTTCATTCCTTTGTTAGTTGGTAAGCACTTGAGGACAAAGGACTTGCCTTGTTCTTGCCTATTAAGTACTTAGCACTTTTGATTCATTTGGAGGGTTTATTTATAAGTGAAACAGCAGTAACAAAACTTCAGCCTCAGGAATGTTTTCAGTTCTTTCTGGAGGAGGACAGAATGAGGACAACTTATCAAGAGGAATAATTTTGGCCGTTAACAATTTCTTTTTCCAACAAATTTTTTCAACAGATTTGAGAGAAAATCACAATGTGCTGGTTTCATTTGCCTTCCTCAGAGAGCAGAGCCCCAGTCATAGCACCACGGACTGTGAATAAAGCAGCTGTAAACAGCCTCTGCCCACTTTCCTGCACAGTGTAGGACTTTTCCGTTACCTGCCACTCAAAGTGGCAAACAAGGGACCACACAGTAACAAAGACACAAGAAACTCACTCATACAACCAGCTCTGTGAATCCACAGAGCCACTCAAAGACTTCGGTGGGATTCGGATGACTCCTGAATAACATTTTATATGAATGACTGGACTAATTACACAAAACGAAGCATTTGGTGACTATCTAAAAGGAAATAAGTAATTAGCTTCCTAAAAACCTGTGTATATAACCAGAATAACCCAGTCACTGGAAACAGCTTGGATAGAGCTCTAGCAGAACACTTGACACTGTTAAGAAAATAATCTCTCAAAATTTCTCAGTTTTACTCACTTTAATTCTTGAGGCCTGCATAAACCTGTCTGTTTCATGTACTAGACCAGAGAGAAAACATGAGGAAACCAGTGTGATAGCAAATAGATATTCTCCTTTACAGCGTTGGTAGGAGAATAAATACATCAAGCTTATGATTTAGTCAGATACTATCATAACGGGGACACCAAGAGGTCCTGGTCATTAAAGCAGACCTGTCAATAAGTTTGGGATGATTCAAAACAGAAAAGTAGTGCCTATCTGCCAGATTAAAGCACGCGATGTAGAATTACCAGGAGAGTACACAACGCCTGATCCAGCATAAACTTAGTATGGCATGGACAGACAATATCTAATCTGGCAGAAAGCCTGACAGGATAAAGCTAAGGCGTTCGATGTTTTAAACGTTTGAACTAGAAATGTGAGTTTATACCAGATCACCATTTAATATCATGAGGCTATAGTGTTTCTTATCTATCATTAAGCATCCTAAAGCCATATTTACTGTATTGAGAATCTGTGGTTTGGACAGGTATAGAGAATTCATTTATGTCTTTTGGACTTTTCACTTAAATAGTGAGGGGAAAAAAAGTATGCTTTCATTGTACAGCTACCTATGTTTTCACATTCTTGTGTCTTATTGCTTTAACTCACTACAAAGATACTGTACATCTCTTCTTGTCTGGCAAATCAGTTGAGTTCCTCAGGTTACTCATCTTAATGGCAACAATGATAATAAACTCCTTATTCTGAAGGTAGATATTCATATTATGTTTTTCATTCTAATATGTTGGACACAAGATATCATTTTGGGCATGGCAGTACTGGGTTCTGAATGCTGGAAAACTTGCTGGTTAAACAAACTCAAGACTATTCTTTCTTTAAAAAAATAATTTGAATATAAGCACTATTAGCTGTTAGTAATGGAATGATTGAAACAAGACTGGGCTCTAAAAGCCTTAAAAATGCTAAATCACTGTGGAGAATATCCAGAATGAATGACTGGTGCAGAAGCATTTTACAAAATAAACAAGTTATGTCTTACAATCTGTCTTGTCTGGAATGCTTTTTAAAGCAAAACACACAGTTATGTGTAGGTTGACTAACATTTCTGAAAAAGCTCTTAAAAAAAACCTTATGAGTTCTTGCTCATGAATTTTTCATTGCATTTTCTGTTTAACAAGAAAAAAAAAGAAGTATTCTCCCAAGAACTGCTGGTCAGTGCTTGAAATTGGAGATCCTCTTTAAGACACTTGCAGATCAGGGAAAATTCTAGCATTGCAGGATTTCAGCTCTGTAGGTACGTGCAAAGATCAGATTCTCCCATGAATCCAGTAATCTTGACTGCTGAGTTTACAGCTACGTTAACAAGCAATGTGGCATAGTAAGAGCCAATCTGTGGAGTGAAAGTGTTGGCTCTGAGGACTTGATGTTCACATTGGTCATTATTTGAAATGAGTTTGGGAAGGAAGGTTATTGAGCTAATTTTGAGGTAGTTCAATGGACTGAACACCTGGTAATGATTAAAGATTAGATGTCCTTCTGGAATGCATCTTCATTTCAGCCAAAAAGCAATCCAGTTCATATAGCCTGAGACCCACTCCACAATGAGCAGGTGTGCTAAGTGGGAACAATTAGCAGATTCATTTCAAAAGCAGACTCTTGACTGAAACCAACATGGTAAGGTGCACACGCCCTCAGACTACACTGTTGCAATAGAGGCAGAGTAAAGGGTAGGGGAAATTGTGCCTCAGAGTGAGCACTGCTTGCCTTCATTACATCCGAACTGGTCTGTTAAGGGTTGCTGTGTATGCAGCAGTTAAAGACTGAAACACCACACTACTTCTGGTCATCTGGTTCATTCCCAGCTACCCATAACCTGCAGCAGTCTTTCCCTGTAATTTGTTCTTGACCCATTGTTTTGCATAATAGAAATGTAATAATGAAATCCAATAAAAGACATAATTATGACAATGATTGTAAAGTTCTATCAGGTTTTTTTCAGTCATTTAATGTATATATCAGAGGACTCAGCTTCTCAAACCTGTGTGAAAGATTCACCCATGTCATTATTTTTCTATCTTCAAGTTACAGCAATATTGATCTCACTTCTCCTCTAAGATGAACTTTTGGTAATAAATGATAGCATAAACTGTTAAGGAAAAGCAAAGGAGGATCATTTGGGAACACAGGCTCAGGGACATTTTATTACGTTCAGAACTGCTGAAAACCTTTAATTGTCATAAACTTTAAAGAGAGTTGCTGGATGCTCAGTTTCTCTTGAAAATCATATTTTTTTAATGCAGACATAAACAGTTAGCAGTAGAACTTTCGAAAGTGCCAAGGGGAACTTGTTCAACCCATCTAATTAATTTAAATGGGAGCTAAGTGCCTTATCTGTTTAAGTGCTTTTGAAAATCCCTCTATGCTTCCATCTGCAGTTTTCACAGTCTAAGTACTTTGGAAAAACTGCTCCAAAGATATCTAGAAGTTCAAATGTTACAAAACTAGCTTAAGAGAAGCTTAACTTCAGGTATGCATTTTTAAACCAAATTTTCAGATGGGAAAGAATCTGACAAAGAAGTCAGACAAAAGAAAGACTGAAAATGGGTTTTGACACTGAAAAAGAATCAAAAAGTTCTGCACCTCTTCAGCCTTTACTAATCTGGGTCTGTAGCACTCTTTAAACTGCTCAGACATTTCTAAGGCTGAGTGAGTCACAGATTATTAAGTAGTCTTAGCTAAACAGTATCTGCAAGACTTATTTTGTTACCTTCATTTTCTGTAACATGTTCTAAGTGCTCTTCACTATAGTATGATACATGACAAGGAAAAGTTCATTGTTAAATATATCTGAATTAATCATCTAGGTCAGATGGACAGGGGTAGACTAGCTCTGTATCTATTATTAATAAGAATTTAAACATTATTATTAATTTTATTTGAGTAGCTCCTCTGAATTTGCAGAGTCTGTAGACCGATGTGCTATCATGAAGTACCTCACATTCCCCTAAGATGAGGTTCCATTTTCTACTATTCCAATACTTATTGAAGCGAAAATATCTGAAAGAATATGACAGCACGCCTGTAAGACACATACTCATTTTCTATTAAATGCATCAGGATACAAAAAGAGAATGGCTTCATTGCTATTTAAATAGACATTAAAATCATCTCTGTATGAAATATCTGCTTGATGGAGCTGCAATTTGCTTTAATTTGCGGCACTAAGATTCACAGTTCACTAAACCATTAAAATACAGACAAAATGCCATTTCATACCAAACCCAAGTAAACACCTCTATACTTCATGAACATTATAAATACAATTTCCTCTAATATCTAATAATAAAACTAAAAATTAATGATGTGGGAACTGGTCTAAAACAAGATGAGATTTACATGATGCAGTACGAGTACCACATTCAGATTCCTGGCACCTATGTTGTTCCAATAATCATGCAACTCATTCAATTTAGCCCTCAGCAATGAGAGAAGACTGATCAAAAAGGCTGCTAATAGGTCACATGTAATTTCTGAATCATTTATGTGTACAAATTCACTTTGTTTTTCATTCTTACTGGTCATGGATAAATTTGTCACTTTACACAATTCAGCAAAACTGCTGACAATATAAAGGTGAGCAGACATCCTTCAGAGAATTTATATCAAGAACACTGGTAGATAATATTTTAATGTTTCTGATTATATTAGCACTTACAGGAATTTTAGATCTTTATATCTTAGAGCAAAATATTTATTAAAAATAAGTGTTTATTATATAATGAATGGAATTATACGAGTTGGACAGAGGAATGCAAGCAATGCATTCCAGTAGAGTTATGGGAGCAGGAAAACATCTTATTTTGTAGTCAGACAAGACTCCCAGAAGCATCAAGGATTTCACACAATAAATTCATACAGCTTTTAAAGATATTCAGATTCTTAGTTATAAAAATGACAAAGCACTGAAATAATATTATCTCCAGTTGTCACTAAGAGTCATTCTTATTTTTGTCTTGAATTTCTGGAAGTACTTCTCTCCTGAAAAAATGGTTCATCAGAGAAGCGTAGCAAGTGAATGGATTATGGTAATTTAGTCTAATATTTGGCTTTTTTAAATTGTCTAATGCATCTATTCTCAAGTAAAAGTTCAAGTCTCTAATGTACCTTGTCCAATCAAGTCATCTGAAGCATCAAAAACTTAAACGGGTTTGACTAAAGTGAATTCATTACAAGCCTAAATATAATGATCATAGCATTCAGTCTGCCAGACAG
>VWYK01094009.1:3408-18116 GCA_013399775.1 Semnornis frantzii
CTTAACTTCCAACTGGCTGAGTTCTAGTCTGGGTCATTTTACTAAGTGGGGGGGGGGGCAGGGAACTCCCAAACCATCACAACCAGTCACAGCGGATCCACAGTGTCAGTGATGGATCAACTCAAACACAGGCAGTGGATTGAGCATCATGTGTTCTTCAGCACTACAGTATGACAGTAGCAATAAACCTGTTTCGCAACCCAAATTTCAAGAGGTAGGCTCTAAACACACACACAGTATGTCATTCCTGCCACTGCACTTAGAGACTGAAGTGAAATCACTTATACTGGAAAAAGAAAGGAGTAAAAGCCTCATGGCTGTCTCAGACAAGGAGGCATTAGAGTTTTCCAACTCCTCCTCCTTTAGGATGTGCTAAGGGATGAAAATAAAAAACAAACAGCAGCTAGTGGAATAAGGCACTTCAAGCAGAAGAAATATTTCTCCTAGTTAAACTGTACAGCTCAGTACCTACAACATGAAAGAATATCTCTTGCTTTTGATACATGTGGAACAGGGTCAGTCTTGCACAGAACCCAAAAATATTTCACACTTTTGTCTGCATCTTTATTCTGTCAGCTGGCAAGATGTAAGCCTTATTCTCTCAGCTCTTACCTCTGGTCCCTTCTGAAGTGATAAGCAGAGTTTAGTGCTTGCCTGCTCCAGAGAAAACCCCAGCAGTATGAAGTCACGATAAGCTAAAGCTGTGTCAAAGGTCAAGGCTGAACCAACCACTAAATAAGTGGCAGATGCTCTCTAACAGGCCTCTCCTTTCCCAAAAGGAAGAAATAAGGAAGAGAGAGACTGATGGGTTGGAGTTATGTTGTGGTAGGAGTCCCAGACTGGACTCAGCAGACAGCAACCAGATTCAGGAACTCATGGATCAGGACTGAAGGCACAATGGACAGAGTCCTGCTGAGAACCAGCTACAGAAGAAGAGGAACAACTGTATGTCCATGGAATGGAATCCCTTGCTGGTCAGTTTAGGGTCACCTGAACTGTCTGCTCATCCCTGCAGGTGCAAGCTTTCACTCTGCATTCTCACACAGTACAACAGATGTAGTAGTGACCTTGCTCTGCACCCCAACCCTTGGTACTAACTGTCAGTGTTCTCACTGCTAGAAGCAGCTACTGTCTTCAAGAACATGCCACAAACTGCAGAAAGTGCAGTGACTGAGCTGGAAAGTTAGAACAGAATAAAATGTGTTCAGTGATTTAACTCAAACCAGTGATGGTAACATCATTCATTTCAGCAGGTGATAACTCTGATGCTGAAGACACTTCAAAAATACCAATCACCTGAACAGCTTTGCTGCTAAGCAAAATAGCACAATCATCTAAGATTAGGGAAAATGAATTGTTTTTTCTTTCAGCCACAGGAACCTCTCAGCTAATCTATGTTGACTGCTGAGCGTTGTGTTGCTAGTCAGATGAGAAACCAAAGAAAGCCTGAAGCACGTTTATCATAGTCCAAAATGGAAAACACACAGAGACACTGGATATTTGCTTATTCTTCCCTGCAACAAATTCATTTCTGCATCTGTTTGAAGTGCTCTTGGAGGAAAAATAAAGCGTCTGGACAAGTTAAAAAGACATTCCTACACTCCAGAAAGCATTCAGCTCTGGGAAGCAGAGAAGAGGAGCCAGGAGAAACTGAAGATGGATAGCCCTTAGGAAGATGCAGTGGAGCTAGAAGGGTTATGATTAGTTCCATTTCTTAAAGAAGGGATTCAGCTTTCTAACATATGGGGAGAAGTGGTTGATGTAGAGGGGGAGGGAAGGGAGCTTTGTGCAGTCAATAGGCTGATTCTTGCTCTAAGGCTACCTTTTATGTGCATATTCTGTGGTAATCACCTAAAACTTTAATGTAACATAGACTTTGCAAACCTAAAATGTAATTTATGTTTTTTTATCTAGGATGATCCATAGGAATGAATCCTTGGCTAACACCATTATTTTTTATACCCATGAAATACTTCAACTGCAAGAAATGAAAAGGGAGATTTTGTACCCACTAAGCTGATGGAGCTCTCACTGAGAAATGTGAAATTATGCAAATGTAGACTTTAAGAGCAATGCAAGAACTTTCTTCTATTATGCACACACAAGTACGAGCAAAAGGTCAGGCAGTGGTTAGCTAAGCTGCACAGCAAATACAGCTTATTTAGGAATCACACAATGCTATATAAGGACTCAACAGAAGTTATCAACAGTTGCAGCAGTGATGTAAATTTCTGACTTCTGGAATGACTTAATTCTTAGCTGATTTAAACAAGAAAAAGCTGCTATTCTTCCAGGATGTAGATGAGGCAGCAAATAACCAGCACACCTTGTGCAAACAGTGTGCTCTCTAAACAGGACATAAATATGGCACATCTTAATTAAGGTCTCTTTCTCCATGTTTTGTCAGCTATACCCATAAGCTTTTAAGAAATTGCTTTCTACCTTTTTTAATCACATCTTTGTGAGGAGAAACACGTCCAGTTTCAGGTCCATACATAACAAAATGTTTTCTGTTAACTGTTTACTGACAGTATGAGTTTAAAGGACAGTAAATCATGGAATGTCAGGGGTTAAAGTAACCTCTAGAGATCACTGAGTCCAGTCCCCCTCTGCCAAGGCAGGATCACCTTGGAGAGGCCACAAAGGAACAATCCAAGTGGGTTTCAAAAGTCTCCAGAGAAGGAGAATCCACCTCCTCTCAGGCCAGCCTGTTGCAGTGCTCTATCGGCCTGACTGTAAAGAAGTGTCTTCTCATGTTGTGCTGGTTTGAACTAATTGGAATATTGTAATAGAGAAAGTTATACTGTATGTTGTGAAAGGAAAAACAATGGTGATGTCTACTCCGCTCATAGGCATGCTGAGATGTTTAGAAAAGGTACTCAAAAAGATAAGAGAGTGTCTCCAGCTGGCAGTCTGTGTCACGGGGCACAGTGTCTTGGGCTGCTTGCAGCTTCTGGCTTCTCCTGTCTGCTCAGTAACCTCACTAACCACTTGTCTTCTAATCCTCCCTGGCCAATCCTCAAAATTCTCCTTGCACGTAAGGCAAACCTTGGGGTAAGGTGTGGGGGTGGGGAGAAGGTGGAAGGGGGGTTGGGAGCCCCTCCTGAGGTCTCTGATTTCTGGGAGGGGAGTTGTGTGTCTGTATTCCCTTTCCCTTGTATATCTCTGTAACTATTCCTGTCTATAGTGTATATCTCTGCTTGTACATTGTGCTGAGCTGTAAATAGAGCTTCATCTCTTAACTTCCAGCTGGCTGAGTTCTAGTCTGGGTCATTTTACAAGTGTGGGGGGGCAGGGAACTCCCAAACCATCACACATGTTAAGGTGGAACCTCCTGTGTTCCAGTGTGTACCTGTTGTTCCTTGTCCTACACTAAAAAGCACTAAAAAGAGTCTGGCATCTTCATCTTGACACTCACCCCTCAGGTATTTATAGACATTGATAAAATCCGCTCTCAGCCTTCTCAAGACTAGAACAGACTCATTTCTCTCAGTCTTTCTTCGTAGTTGTTCAAGCAAAGTTCCACTATTCTGCAAAATTTGAAGCTTTTTTTTAAATATCAATTTCATAATCATTTCATGATCAGGACCAATAGTTCAAAGCTCATGAAAAACAGGATTGTTCTTCACCTCGTACATTCAGATTATTGAATTTTATTAATAAGCCACAAAATAGTTCTCTGCTGATATCAATCAGTTTTAAAACACCTGTAGGTATTAATTTTCAGAGGAATTCCCCAATAAATTTCAAGTTAATACTAAATGCCTGTAGGTTAGGTTTGAATTGGCATGCCATGTTGAGACAACTTAGGCTAGTTCCCATTTTGCAAAGAAACTCATTTCATATTGTTTTATATCACACTTTTAGTTCAGAGGCTTCACTCCACGCAGGGTGGATGTCTAGAATCAATTTTTTCCCCCTCAAAAGGATTCACAGAACTGTATATTCTTATAATTGTGGATTTCGTGTGCATCTAAAGATGCAAACACAGCAACTCTCATTAGGTGTTCTCAGAGTGCTGGTTTTCATTACTTTCAAATGCAGTCTACCTCTGGTGGTGAATTGACCTCTACAAGTACCTTGGAATCAGAGAGTTTTGCTATATTTAAATTACTATTATGATACATTTCATTTGCAAGAAATCCCAGACTTCATGCTGAAGAGTGAAAACAGGATGGATCTCTGAGAGACAGAAACTGCCCTTAAACTGCACTATACCTTAGACACCAGAGCATATTGTGGGAGTTATTCGCAGTCAGAGAACAATTTTGATTGGAAAAGACTGTTAAGACTGAGTTCAACCATCATCTAACTCTACCAAGTCTGAGGCTAAACCATGGCCCTCAGCACCATGCCTTTGGCTCTCCCATCTGCAGGCAGTTTACAATCAGAATGTCCATAGAATGACATTTCATCTCACAGCCTACTACACAGGACACCACACAGGCTGTTATGCTGGAGTGTGTCTCTCCAAGCACGTGTGGTCATAAGTCCCTGAGCTGGTCTGGACCACAGCAGCTTTTCCCCACTGATCTCCTGATAAAAACCTTCATCCTGCAAAGCATGCCACCGAGGCTCTAAGCAAAATGGGACTTGAGTCCCTATAGAATCATCAGATTGTTTTGGTTGCAAAAGACCCTTAAGATAACAAGTTCAACCATTTTCTAATTCTACCAAGTCTGGTACTAAACCACATCCAGCATCATATCTCTGCCTCTTTCAAAACACCTCCAGGGACGAGGATTCAACTATCTCCCTGAGAAGCCTGCCCCACTCTTTGAGAACCTTTTCAGAGAAGTTTCTTCTAAGACCCAATCTAAACCTCCTCTGGTGCAACTTAAGGCTGTTCACCCAAGGGATGAAGCATATCTAAGAACATTTGAGGCAAATGCACAAAATGTAAAAAGCTGATCAAGTCTAATGGTTTGACTTTGAAAAAACCCTGAGCTTTAGATGCACTAAAACAGGTAAAGCCATCTCTAATGAACAGATCACTTTGGTAACTCATCTGAAGACAAAAGAAAGTTGCTTTTTATGTTCTTATTTTAACCAATGGGGGTTTTGGCAGTGAACAAATAATAGAGGACCACAGAATCACTCGATACAGTGCCTTTAACAATTTCATAAGTGATGTTTCCCCCTCACCCACAAATCTATGGTCTTTCCCTTCTTTTCACCACAGCAATACCAACCAACCATGCAGTGTCAACACCTGAGGGAGGACAGGAGGACAAAGCTGTTCATTTACACCACTGGTCATAGCATCTTACGTATCAGTTTTGCAAAAGAATATGCACATTAGTAACATTTTCACCCAATGATGACTAAATCTGGTTAAGCTTTAAGAGAATCTCATTTAGTCTCTAGTTCACAAAGGGGATTAAGTATTTGAGTTAGCTTACACTGCCTTTCATTAAAATATACAACACAGCACATTATAATAAAATTAATTGACCAGAGTACTTCTCAGTCCTGGAACTCCACTCACTTGGATAACTCCATTACCAGTCACAAACATTTCTCAGAAGCTTCATAGCCAGACAGAGTCCACACTAACACAAGAGATTTATTGCTGTTATAAGAGTACCAGCAGGTAGCTAAGATGCAGGAATAGGAATTCAATCTGAAGTCTTCAGGCCTTATAGCTACTGCTGTACCCTGCCAATGAGTACAGTGGCTTTCATGTTTGTTTTCCTCCAAAGACTCTCCTGTCTTTTATCACCACTACACTTGTCCTCTGAGTTTTGTCCACTAACCTGAAGTCATCTGCAGCTGGCTGGCAGCTCAGTCCTCCCCTAGCCCTTTAGAATGACTGGATTTCATTGAAATTGTACCTTCTAATAAAAGGTAAAATCATTTGAGCTAGTTTCCTGAGGGGTAGTACACTATCTATAAACACATGAAGTGATTTAGCACAGGAAATACTAAGGTGCAGAGGCAACTCCCCCATGCTATCCACACCCACAACTGTCAGCTCACTCAGTGCATTGAACTGGTTACACTTGTTTTGATTTCACCCAATTGTAATTACATCTCCTGCCCTCAATTCAGTGAAACTTTACCCACTGCATCCAACCCTGGATTTCCCTTGTGATTACACTGACACCCAAGTTTAGTAGAATCTTTCATGAAGGCTTAAGACCAGTTTTTATGTTGGCCAATGTACTCAAAGGTTACAAGACCAAATCCCTGTAAATCCACCCCAGCAGTCTGTGTCTTACTCCGGTGGCTGAAGAACTGAGTCTTCAATGATCATACACAGATGGGACTACAGAAAAGGCTGCAAAACTGTGTCCTTGCCACTCATATACTGGTACCCAAGTTCCAGCTATGCTTTAAGAGTTATGTATATACAATGTTTGTTACAGAGGACAGAGCTTTTTAATTATCATCAATAAGGCACAGCAGGAGGTTGTCTTCTGTACCTTACTCCCAGCAGATAATCAACCATGTTTTGATTAATCTTGACAGGTACTTACCTGACTTCTCAGTGTTCCTCAGGAATAGACCATAGATTCTCCTAAGAGATTTCAGCATTTCATCTCCTTTTTACACAGAATGTTACCAAAAAGCTAATTGTATCCCATCTTCCTGCAGTTCAAGTCCATTACCAGTTGTCCTACTCACCACAGAGATGAGACTATTTTGTTTTTAGAGCAGACTTGCAGACTATTATCTCCCCCTGGCTGATACTCCCTTTATCAGGTTAAGGAACCTGGTCCATTCAATCTGTCCTCATCCTCTGAACATCTAATAACCCTCAGTGCAGGGTTTGTCTGCAACCAGTCCAAGTCTTCCTTGAAACATAGTGCTCAAAACTGGAAAAAAGTTGAAAGTCTTGTGATGAAAAGAGAGGGAGGAGAAGTATGTCCTTCCTGTTTTATTCCTGTTCAAATCTTTAGCCACAGAGCAACACTGCTAAATGACATTTGTCTTGCAACTTACTCAGCACCAGATCTTTCTCTGCACAACCTCTGCAACCCCATTGTTTCTCATCAATATTTCCACAGGCAATTGCTACCACTAGTCACTCAAATCCACTAAATTTCATCCTATACTTTCCAGATCACTTCTAACTTCCCCAATTTTTTTGAACACTATTGCAAACTCACCTCACCTTTAGTTCATTACAGACTTTGATAAAACAGTCAAGTCATCAATGAAATCTTCAAACAGAAGCAGGCTCCAAAACAGACACCAGAGAAAGTCAATCTGCTAGAGGTTTCCATTTTGGTCACAAATCACTGTTAACTCCTCTGTGGTACAATTGCCCAACTGATTTGGAGCCTACCTTACAATAGTTTCACCCAGTTCACATGTCTTGAATTCATTAGGAAAGTGTTGTGCAAGACTGTTTTAAAAGCTTTTCTGAAGCCAGGATACAGAGGGATTTATTGCTTTGCCTCTATGCACAGATATGTTGCCCTGCTATAGAAGGGGTTTACATTAGTTAAATATGATTTGTTCTTGAGATATCTGACTTTTCTCTGCCTTCTGTTTCCTAGATATTTCCAAAATGTACATAAATTTGTCCCAGAATTTTGCCAAAGGTTAGAAATCAGTCTGACTAGCCTATAAGGTCTCCACCTTTTTCCCTTTCACCAGCTCCTTTCTGCTTTAAAGATAAGCAAGCATTGTCCTTTCTCTCAGCTTTTTAGTGCTTCATCCATCCTTCACAAGTTTTAAAGAAACACTTTTTTAGACAACTGCATGAATCACTCCACCATCAAGGACAGGTCCAGCAGCACATGAAAATTCCAAGGCTTGCTTTCCTCTCCATGCAGAAACATCACCCCTTTTTCGGAGGTATCAACTGCACCGGCCTGCAGTGTGCAGTTGCCCCACTCAGTGACAACAGATATGAAATGGTTAAAAACTTGATCATCTCAGCATCCATCCTCAGAGGCTCAGACCAACTTTGTGTATTACATGCCAGAAATTTACTTTTCTCAACCAGAGGCAGGGCACTTCCTCTTAACCAGCAAAATGGAGGAAGAAATCCTTCAAGCTTTCAGACCAGATTGATCACTCAGGAGACACAGCTCACTTGGATAAATGTCCAGACTCGAGGTTACTTTCTGAATTGATGCTCTTGAGGTTTGTTCATACCAATCATTAGTCACTACCATTTATTAGATTGCAGATAAACTGGAATAGATCTTGGGAAAGAGAGAAAAACATTCTCCCAGGACCTCGGTTATTAATTTTATTAACCAAACTTAAGCTAAGGCAAAATTAATAACTTTCTACATGTGTAGCAGAAACTTGGAGGAGGGAGGGGAGCTTTGTAGCACTGTATGACAGCAGGTCTCTCCCATCTGTATACCTCTGAAGAGGTCAGCTTCTATCACAGGCCTCACAAATTCAGGACCATAACGATCCATGAGCATTAAACACCGGGAGACAGGAGCAAAGCACGCACCAGGTTATTTGGGAAGCATACTGAAGGACTCCACCAGCACAGCCCTCAGAAATGACCCCTGCCACACTGATTCTCAGACCCAAAACAAACAGGCATGCACAAAAAGACACCAAATTTCTCATGTCTGACAGATGGGAAATTCGGAGCTGACTAAACACATGCCCAACCCTATATTCTTAGCCCAGATAGCACTTTATTGACCCCTGGTTGATGGAAATGCCAGAAGAGTAGCATCTGAATGTGACCCCTTAATGTAGTCCATGTGTGAAAACCTTAAGAAACTGTTCTCTTTCCAGTGGAGGCCAGGAAATGAATGAAAAACGTCCACTGAAGTTAAGGGATTTACATTGGCATAAATCTGACACGCAGAAAAATTAGGGACCCCAACTCTGTCCTCTGAGCTGACGCCAAAGGGATCCCAGGCAAAGATCTTCCACAGCAGTTTTCACAGCTACAACATTCAGTTCAGAAACTTAACACAGTGATACAGAATGTGAGACTAGCTAATGAATACACAATACTGCCCTAAAACAAGAAAGATATTCTTTTGAAGAAGGCAATTTATTTTAAGCGTTTTTTTTTATGTAGTCCTAAAGGCCTTTCCAACTGAATTCAGTTTTCCAAAAGAACCTAGGGGCATAAGGTACTGAAATTGCATTGAAATTCAACAGGAGAGTGGTCCCTACATCTTGTTTCAAAGATCCTAGTGCAAACTAATTATTTGTAAAGTGCAAGTATTCAGAAACATTTACTTCCCTAAATATCTGTTCTCAGTATGTATGGTCTTTGCCAAAACAAACTGCAATTTGCTTCAGTGAAAATACATCTGTGCACCAATAGGTACAGATTACACCACTGATTCATTATCAAATGAATTCCATTTTCTGTGAGCTCAGATGAGTTAAAGAATATTAAAACTAATTTCAACTTCCTTGTTTGCCACGGGGGGACATCCTCTTATTGACAACTTGATCAAAAATGCTTTGTGAGATATATTTGGCAAATATTATTGTTCTTGCAGGTCTTGCTGCTTCAGAAACAGGACTTCTCTGAGGAAACACTAGATCTTGTAACAGAAATATCTCTAAATCTTTTAGATAGTCAGTCCACAGGGAAAGGTTTAAGAAAGGATCAAAGCTTGTCCTTTCAGCTTGAATTATTCCATTACAGCCGAATGTGACATAATTACAAAAGATGTTGGATGTGGAATCTCATCAGGATTATCTGACACTCATCTTTGTTGAAAAAGTCTCCCCAGCTGTTGCTCTGATAGCACAAATGTGACAGGAGTGCAGAGCACAAAAGTAGTTGCAAGTGACCACTGCTTTGGGCTGGTTGTGGTTCCCTGCAGCTCCTTGTGACTTTTCAGCCACCACAAATATCGAGGCTGTTTGGGACTGACTTACAGGGGAGAGACAATGCCAGGCATGCTATTGAATTCCTGGATAAGGAAATAGTTTTAAATAGACCAGAAACCAATCTCTCTACATTATTTAGCTGGTGCACAAGCAATTAGTATTTTTTTCTATACAAAGTCAGTGTAATTCAGTGAGAAACTGCTTGGTGGTTGGTTTGTTGTGGGATTTTTCCTTTAAAAAGGGTTTGTTTTCACTGAGAGACCACAGTGCTGCTTGCAACACCTAAGATAAAGCATTTGCTGTTCACAGACTACATCATCTTTTCCCCCGCACTCGGTGTATTCTAAACTAGCACATGCAACCTCAAACAGCAAGAAGCACAATTCTTACAGCTTTGCTATATTTTTATCTCTGTGTGTATGCTTTTTTTTTTTTTAATTCTGTGAAAGGAGCTCAATTGTAAACTATAACATCAAACATCAAATCTTGAATAATTACCCATTCCAGAGGATTTGGTAGCTGTAAAAATACTTTTCTTTCCTTCCTTGTCATGGATTACATTTCCTTCATACATTATTAATGAAGTTAAACTACTAGTAACATGCCAAATGTGCTGCATAGGAGATTTGTGCCTAATCCAGCACAAAACAGGCCCAGTCACATAATGATAGAAAAAAAAGAACAAATGTCAACAGTTTCACACTGGGACTAGATTAAGCAGACCGTACTTACTGATTCCTTACACAGGGATTATCTCACTTTTAGTGCTATGAGAAGACAAGCCACACTTCTCCTGTGTTATTAACACAGAACTGCACCTCAAAAAGAAAAAAAGGAAAAAAAAAAACACCACAACCAACAACTAACACACCACAACCACCACCAGAGTCCCTGAACCTGCTTCCAAACACACACGAATTGCTGTTTTTCAAATATCACAAAACTCTCCTTTAAATGACAGATGCAAAACCAGGACACCAGTAGTAACTGATATCAAAAAGGCTCTTGCTGCTTTAGATCTCAACCCGACTGTGAATGAAATTTGTGGGTAGCCCTTCAGAGGATCTTACTTACAATTAGACTCCAACCTCCAATCTCCATTAAATTAACTGGTGTCTATAGGATTTACCTTCCTTCTATGGAAAACTTTCTTTAGCTTAGGACCCAAATCATGCCAACAGCTAACAGGTTTCAGCCTGATAACTAAAGTGCTCACCAAAACCAACAAAACTACACTCACTGTTAGGCGTTTACAGGACCAGGCATCTGGCGCAAATCTGCCTGTCACACAAGAAACAATAAAGTCCAAATAGAGTAGAATTCACTTTTCTCCCACCCCCCCTCCTAGCTACAGAGTATATCTCTAAGACCTCTCTGGAACAGGCAGATATTTACTGAAACAGCATAGGTATGATTTTGTGAGATGAAGAAAATTGCTTTAAGATGCTCATATCCTCAGGGATACTGAAGCCTTGACACAGTCTGCAGAGCCAGTGAAAATTCGCTTTGTCGTCATTTCAGATTTGTTAAAAATGTTGGAGGAGTAGCTGTCCTAGCAGACCCAGCAAGATTAGGTGTCATCTGTCTGCACCACTCCTAACTTCATGCTGGATCAGGTATCATCTCTGCTACCGCAGCTGGCGTGGGGCTGGTAGCAGCAGCACAGCGTGTTCTGCGCCTGGCTCAGCGTGGCACAGCTGAGCACATGAGCTGACCCAGGCCTCATTAGCATTAACAGAGATCTAGCAGGAAGGATTGTTGGATCACAGACTAGATTTACAGCTCTAAGTTGCTCTTTTCACAGGTAAACAAGCTTCAAGCAGTTCTCTTCCAACTTGAGCCCTGTTCAGTCACAGGTACCTGGTCTCTACGAGTCACTGTCTGCTTTATTGGGGCAACCCACTTGCTTGTGAGACTTGACTCCAAACTAGATCTTTGATGGGATTCTGTTTTTTAAAGCCAAAACATTAAAATCATCCTGTGTGCATGCTTTTGGTCTCTTCAGAAACCTAGACAGGAACCTACAAATGGTTCAGTGGCAGCACAAGAACAAGTTGTTCTCAATAAAGGCATGTCTAAAGCCAGTTTTGATGGCACTTAAAAACAGACCTACCATCTACCCAGGGCAAAGTCCAGTCTGCTGGGAGTCCCACAACATGCATTAGAATATAGAAAGCAAACCACTAAATCAAATTAAAAACTCATCCAACACACAAAGTTCCATCTGAGCTTTTCCACTAGCAGAGGGAAAAGCAAGCAAGAAGAAAACCAGGTGGTTATCTTGTATAAGCTCTGAAACATTAATAAATACAGATAATTATATCATCACTAGCACATAAAGAGTCATTTGCTTACTGAGAGCCTGGGCTTATGCTCCCTTACTGAGAGCATGAGTCATTGCAGTTATAAGAACCCATCTCTTTTAGATTTTTTTGCCCTTCCACTAAAATCCATGAGGAAAACAACATGTTGTGTTCCTGTCCTGTCCATGAAACCTTCCTACCTTTTTTTTTTTTTGCAAGCACATCCCCTCGTGGTAGGAACTGAACAAGGAGCACTGAAGGCAGAAGAGGAAGAAAATAACCCAAGTATGTTCTCAGAGATGACTGAGATGCATCAATGTCTCTGTAAAGAAATTATCCACAGATTTCTAGAAAGCACAGCAGACACCAACTCCATGGAGGCCCTCCACTCCACACTAGACTTAACATTTGTTACCCTCATAGTATACTCCAGAGCATGTAACTCTATGGAGCTGCTCTGCTGGAGCTTTCTGCAAACACCCCGTGAAATGCAGCTTCTCACTGCAGAAGGGGACCCATGAGGAAAATGCTAGTCAGCACCAAATTCTTTCCACAGACTATGGACATTTACTAATCCAGCCTTTTTTCCTCCTTACTCTGGGGCCTCAGGTTTCCCTAAGCTCTGTCTGGACTCCACAAACAGCAAGAAATGGCATTTCTAGGAAGGTTGAATATGAAGGCTAGGGAGCATCCTAGTACTCCTGCTTCGCAAAGCTTGTTGAGCTGCACAACTCCACAGCATTGTCTAAAGAGGTCACTGAAAAATAAATTTTAAGTTCAAGTTCACATGGTTTTTCTGGCACACTCACCATTATTTAAATATTGATCTTTGATCCCATGAAATGTGTTAAATACAAAGTGTTTGGCTCTGAAGCAATATGACACCATGAACTGCATCCTCAGCTTCAGTAAATTCATAATTATAGTCTCTGCTTTACCCAGTTTCAAAGTAGTTATCAGGTCAGAAAATAGTCATTACATTTCATTCAGTAAAAAGAGCACATCCCAAATGAGGTGTCTTTAAAGAAAAGAAACAGGACAACTTGCACTGACAACATTTATCCTTTGTACTGTGCAAAGCTCTCCTGATTCATCACCTATTCATCTGCTGCAGCCGCATCACTGGCCAACATCTGTTTGTGTCTTAAATCATAGCCTCGCTGTGAACTCTTTCCATTTGTGATCCCCTGGTAAAGCACAAGTCCCATTCCAACGTGGTCTATTGGGAGGAGCTCTAGGAGCTACTGGAGGATTATAGTATTAAAATCCCACAACTATTTTTTCTGTTTTGAACACTGCTTTCCTGGTCATATTATTTCTTTTCTTTTGATCGGTTTAACTATTTTGTCAGGTTAGGAACTTTGGGTCAAAAAGGTCTGAAAACAGCACTTTATTTTTATGTAGAGACAGCTTCTGGCATTACTCCATTCTGGAAGGAAACAGCTGAAGTTCAGGACACTGAAGTTCATACCTTATTTTTTGGAGCTCCAGCTTTCTCTTCCATATACCCAGGCAGGGTCCAGACATCAAGCAAAAACGTTGCAAGCAACACCTGTCAGTCACCAGGAGTGTGTCAGCCACCAGCTGCACCAAAAGTAGAAAATGATGAATGAAACAAATTTTACCTGCTAATATGGAAAACAAACTAGGTAGCTAGTACCTGGAAAACGTGGGCCAAGAAAACTGACAATGAAAAACATGCTTTGTAGGCCTGTGGAATTTTGCCACCGGGATTTGATTCTTTAACCACTAACTCTGGCACACGTGCTTGGAGTTTGTGACAACTTTAAATATACATACACACACCTAGTGGTGTGCAAAGAGATTTCCCCAAGAGCAGCAGGGAGCACCTGCTCCTGAATCACAGCCACTTATCAGCCTACCTGTACTTTCTGAAAATACAGTTTGGACGTTTATCTCCACATATATTGGCCCAAAAGAGTTTTCCTCCACCATGGTAGCTTATTTGCAGCATTGCCTGCTTAACTCATTCCAGGAAAAAGAGAAAGAACTGCTCCACTTTGCCTGGTTCACTCTTTGCTCCCTAAGACACAAACAAAGGAAAATCTCCACACTTCCCTGCACGCCACGAGCAAGATCACATGTGCTTATTTCTGCAGGCAGAATAAAACAGGGAAGAGGCTCTCTCCTTGAAGGAACACACCATTATATGATGGGCAGAAAAAGCCTCATAAGGAATCTCCCACATTTCACTTATGCTCCAGTTAAGATTTCCATACCAAAAAAGCCAGGAAGCTTGCAACAAGAGGATATTTATTTGTTGAGCTCTGCTTTGTGTTATATGCAGTACAATAAATTAAGCCAATGAATGTTTTACAAGGGTGGTGTTAGTATTCTGTAAGGGTTACTTCTCCATTAGAGAATCCTGATACTTAAAATGGATTCAGAGGGACTAATAAATTGGTCAAGTAGGTGTTAATCAATAATATAAATGAATAACCAATGAAAAGCTGCCACTAGGATGCCAAAGGGGAAATCATCCAAGAACTAAATCGGTGCAATAATACAAGTGTATTTCATCCTTCAACAAATACATGTAAAGCATGCTGGAGAGAGGCTGATTCCCTGTACAAAACCATGTCCTTCTTTAGACAGCCTGAAAAT
>VWYK01094018.1:6389-17330 GCA_013399775.1 Semnornis frantzii
GAGAGAAGGGGGGGAGATGGGGAAGAAAGACGGGGGAGAAAGAGAGAGGGAGAGAGAGAGGTGGGGGGAGAGAGAGAGAGAAAATATATACATTCTTCTTTCTTCAAAAGTCAGTTTCTACAGAGGCATTTTAGAAAGTGCTTCTTCGAAGCACAAGTGTGTTATTCCCTGTAACACTGAGTTTCTAATCCACAGGCATTCTTGTGGCAGAAGCATTCGAGCATACCCCTGCTATTCAGACAGCAAGCTTGAGAATGTACATCAAGACAAACTTATTTCTTTTCATCTTTGCCCTTGGCTTTTATCTAGTCCTCAAGCTTCTTGATATTGACTTGCTATGGTCTGTTCCAAAGGCCAAGAAGTGGTGTGCCAACCCAGACTGGATAAACATTGACACAACTCCATTTGCTGGACTGGTGAGGAATTTAGGTGCACTCTTTGGCCTGGGTATCGGAATTAATTCTGAAATGTTCATCTTGAGCTGCAAAGGTAAAAACAGCTGTAAGATAAGTTTCCGTATATTGTGTATAGCCGCTTCTTTAGCTACGCTGCAACTGTACAATTTTGTCAAGATACCTACTCATGCTGAGTATCTGTTCTACATTCTCTCTTTTTGTAAGAGCGCAGCTATGCCTCTGACTGTAGTTGCTTTGGTTCCATACTGTGTCCACTCATTAATGAGGACAACTGAAAAGAAACTTAATTAGATAAATTTTCCAAATGGTTAGCAATTTGTGAATGGATGTGAACTGTTCAAGAACCCTTCGCAAAGGCAGATTTGCTCACTCCTTTTAACCAAAGGGGATGCCACTGCATCGTTGATGTGTTCCTGGTAAGTAACCAGTACTCCAAATCAGTACATTCACAAATTACTTTGGCAGCTCAGAAATATTAATTGCTGATTTTAAGAAATATTGCAACCACCTGCACCCTGGTTAGAAATCACTCTATACTTTAGAACTTCATTATCACCCAGAGTATTATCAACTAGTTTTATTTAGTTACGTGGTGGTCTTCTAGTTATGTCCATCTCCAGCTAGAAGGTGCTTCAGGCCTTGGTTGTACATAGTGATACCCAATATTTATTTTTTTATATAGACAGATACTGTGTGTAAACTGCTAAATAATGGTGTGACAGTGTCACACTGCCTACAACTGTACAGCTGTACCCAGACACTGTGAAAAAGGCCAGCATAGTTATCAGCAAGGCTTTACACTTAACTTATTGAGCTTCCTGAGCAAAACAGCTTCTGATTAAGCTAGATGAGAAAAAAAGAAAAAAAAAGTGTATTTCAGTTAGAATCTGTAAAATATATTTTTGCATTATTGTGTGGTTTTTGACTTTTTTACTTTTTGAAAGTGGTCACAAATTACGAATGATAGAGATGACGCCTGTGATACTGGAAATGCAGAAATACAGTGCACGAATCTTTGGGTTCTGTACAGCTACACAGAGCAACAAATAAGGAAAGTTGTTAATAATGAAATTATCTCAGCTATTACCTCAAGAATGTTGTTCATGCTTCTGTAATACAAATGTAAATTAGTCTCATAGTTGTGTAAATCATGAAAACACGATTGCAGAATGAGTCATTGGATGTTTATATTTTTGCGAGCTTTGCTTACCTAAGCACACCAGTAACTATCATGTGAAATACATTTCCCATGTACTCCAAATAGGCAAAGGCAGGTGTTCCCTTCTTTTATTCATTCACTTACTCTTCCCTTCCAATGCACAGTGGTCAAGCAATATTTTGCTGATACCATCTCAATTATTAAGTACACAAGGATCATAGGGCTATAACATGGGTAATGAGGGCTGTGTATGTATGATCTTATAGCAATAAGGCTTAAAAGATGTAAGCATGACATTGCTCCTAGGCTTCCAATTAGTTGTGGCATAATTGAGCTGGAACGAACCTTATTTAATTGGAAATATAAGGTGAATAGTTTGAGTTGGCCCTTGGGACTGAACACGATACAAATTACAGAAGCAAATCTGAAACAGGCCTCCTTATTTAAGAGCCCACTAAGAGTATCTTGACTTAAGAAAATTAATCATTTGGTTTAAATAGCCTGAGGAGTATTCTGCTTATGCATCTCCTGATATCTTCTTTAATGGTTCTCTGAACCATTTTTCTCCCACAGCAGCTGGCCTGAAACCAGACTTTTTTATGACTGTGATTCCTTAAGCAAAATTACTAAACTTAATGGGACTAGACACAAATCATGAAGAACAAATACAGCTGTGTGGAAAAGTTTTGTCCCATGTTCGAGTTGCCCTGTGCATTGTTAATCCCTGCCAGTGAGGTGACCTACAGAGGTGTCATAAAATGCTAGAAGGTTGTTTATCCAGCTGTCCTGTTGCTACTGGCCAGCAGCAGGGGATTCTTTTGTGTGCAGCTCTCTGTGGCTCTTGCAGCAGTGTTTAGGCCTGCGGGCAATGTTGGCCAATTTAAGCTGGGAGTTATGTGCAGGCACAGCATTTCTAAGCTCCTACCACATGAAGGTCTGTGCTTCCCAGCACTGACAAAGTACCTTGGTGCCTCTCTTGCGATAAACAAAACCATAGACATGGAATGACAGTAAGCATTTCTGCAGTATTCTTCTAAGTATTGTACAGACATGTAAGAAGGCATAGGCTCTCGCTTGGAGTGTCTGGTTAAGTCAGTCAGTTACCTCAGTGCTTCAGGAAAAGGGACAAAGACCAGCTCCTAGTCTGAACCACCTCTGATTCCTTCTGCAACTGTTAAAACATTACTGAAACCAAAAGTGGGGGGAAAGCTGAATAAATTTAGTTTAATTCTACCAGTAACTTCAGAAAATAATGTGTGTAGAATCATAGAATCAGTCAGGGTTGGAAGGGACCACAAGAATCATCTAGTTCCAACCCCCTGGCCATGGGCAGGGACACCCTACCCTAGATCAGGCTGCCCAGAGCCTCATCCTGCCTGGCTTTAAAAACACCTCCAGGCATAAGGCCTCAACCACCTCCCTGGGCAACCCATTCCAGGGTTTTACCACTCTCATGATGAACAACTTCTTCCTCACATCCAGTTTGAATCTACCCATCTCCATCTTTGCTCCATTCCCCCTAGTCCTGTCACTATCTGATATCCTAGAAAGTCCCTCCCTAGCTTTATTGTAGGCTCCCTTCAGATACTGAAGGTCACAATAAGGTCACCTGGGAGCCTTGTCTTCTCCAGACTGAACAGTCCCAACTCTTTCAGTCTGTCCTCATAGCAGAGGTGCTCCAGCCCTCTGATCATCTTTGTGGCCCTTCTCTGGACATGCTCTAGTATGTCCACATCCCTCTTGTAATAGGNTGTATTTGTGCTTGGGATTGCCTTGACCCAGATGCAGGATCTTGCACTTGGTCTTGGCGAACCTCATGAGGTTGGCTTGTGCCCACCTCTGCAGCCTGTTGAGGTCCCTCTGGATGGCATCCCTGCCCTCTAGCATGTCTGCTGCACCATACAGTTTGGTGTCATCAGCAGACTTGCTGACATCAGCAAACAATGCCTCTGTCCATGTGACCGACAAGGCGTTGAACAAGACTGGTCCCAGGACCGATCCCTGAGGAATAGGGTGATTGGAAAGCCAGATAGTGCAGCTGCCATGGACCATGCAGAGGACTGTGCAGCAGGACACACCAAACACCACTATCAGTGACTAATGCCGAAAAAAGCTCTGAAATATGTAAGCAGGCACCTTTGGGTCTGCTCAGGGTCTTGTCACCAAGATCCACAGCTGGGAGATGTTACCTGTGGGGCAAATACTGAGGAAAGCTCTGTCCAGCTCTGCACCAAGCAGTCCATTAAGGCTTGTTGCTCCTGCCCAGACACACCATGTAACTCCACATGTACTTCAGTCCCTTTCCACAGGTACTGATGGGCTTTATAGTCAACCGATTGCCAACAGCACACAGGTATAAAGTGGCAGGAGATGGCACCGAAGAACCAGACTTGTAAGACAGACCCAAATGTTTGTGTGCACCATGAGTGGCTTCTGTTATATAGGCATGATCCCAAATACATAACTCCCAATGTTAATAGCTGCCTAAAAATAGAATGACATTATGATGAAAAGCGATAGTACTACTACCCAGCTGGGCCCATGTCACTGTGCTCCTGCAAGGAGATGGCAGGTTCCTTTGAGGCAGGGCCTAGTGTAGTTGGGTTGGTCTTCTCAAGAGATCTGTCCTGCACAGCAGATCCTTGTTGCAGACATGATCTAAACCTTGTTATCCTCTGCAAGATACTCGTGCTTGTCTGAAGGGTAAGACATGAAGCGCTAAAGCACAAAAGCCAGCAAAAAAATAACAATTTATTGGTATAGTTTGGGCCACAAAAGGGTATTCTTTCTGCAAAAGAATTATGGAATGAGTCACATAGTCACTGTATGTTTTAATAAAGAGTTGTTATTTTTCCTTGGCCTTAAATACTATTATAAATTAAGTATCATATAGGTACATCGATGTTATTGATAGTCAGCCTGTAAAGAGTTTCAGTCCTGAGACATCCCACCTAATTATTGCTCTGAAATGTAAAATAGTAAAAAGATTAAATTGGAGGCAGTTTCTTTTTTAATTTTTAAGTAAAGATTAAAATACAGACTTCCTTGGGAAAAGAAGATTTCAGTGTCAGCTATGTGGTTTCAGTAGGGTCAGTTGAAGTAATTCTATTAATGGAACTGAACAAACCTTAAAATTCTTTTCTGCTGTCTGGAATTAAGGGATGTATCCTAATAAAGTTTTCACCTTTATAGCTCTATTCAAGTTTCAGGAATTAGTAATGTTTGTGTACTTTTATAAGAAACTCCATTGCAGTGTGATTTAAGAAGATGACCCCCTCCAACCCCAGCTGAATATTTTTAGGACACACAGAAAGACTTTTGCAGTTAATACTCTATTATTCAAAATGAAGGTCTGAGTTGTGACACTGTAGTTTAGACTTTCTATCTGCTTTGTCTCCGAGATCCCATACACCAAAGAAAGAGTCCTGTTGTCCCCACGGACAAGAACCAATTACATAGGTCAGAGAAATATGCACTAGACCTTAAAATAAGTGGTTACAGATACAAACTTCAGATACAAGCTTCTGCCAGAGGATGATACTGCCTCACTTTTGTAATTTCTGGATGAATCGTTGTTCTGTTGCTCAGCTCTGCTTAATGCAAACAAAGAGGTGATTACATGGTTATTTTTTTCCACCTTTACTCTTTTTATGATTTCTGTTAAAATAGTCATCATCGTCTTGCCTGCTGAAAAAAAGAGAACATATCCATCACCATCTCTACAGAAGTGATTTAAATAACTGTGATGATTAACTGTAGGATTTTACATCCATTTAACTAAAGCAGCTTTGGCTGGAGTGGTGAGTATCAGGGAAATGATGGTCACAAGATTCTGTTCTTTGTTGCTTTCTTTACTTTTGTGGAGTTGCATTCTTCATAAGTACTTAATAGTTTTCTTGAAGCTACTCTGCCATGCTCAGGGTACCAAGGTGTTAAGTGCTGTAGCTGTACACGGGAGAAGCCCCAGCCACCCCTAGCAGCACAGCTAGGGTGAAGGATAGAGGATTTGTACCCACAGTGAGGGTATCTGTTGTAATCCTCTGCAAAGCAAACATTAGATTTGATCCCATCAGATGTGCTCCATTGTTCTTAGGGTTGTTTGTCATTCATACAGCTGACTCAGAGAAGAGGCAGTTCCAAGAAGATCAGAGCAGAGTCTAGTTGTGGAATAACAAGACTGTGCAGTTTGAATGCAGATGGTAGCAATTCACCAGCAAATATCTTTCCCGTTTTCAGGCTTTCTTTCCATTAGCAGTGGGCTAGGCTGATTCCTGAATGGATCAGCCTGTGCTTAGTCCCCAGCATGTGCCTGACAACTGTGCTTGATGCAGAATGCTACATACATTGAGTGCACCACAGAACTCACAGTGTTGCAGTGTTTGTAGCACAGTGGGGTACCGACATACACAAAATCACCACAGGGTGTCTGCTTACAGAAGAGAAACCTTTCAAATCTGGAACCACATCAACTCAACTAATTGGGGCTCCAGTGGTGACAAGCTTGTAATAAGCTCCTCCCATGGCCATCAGTTCCTCATGAGTACCTCTTTCAATGACAAGTCCTTGTGACATCACAGCAATGATGTCTGCATTCTGAATCGTGGACAAGCGGTGGGCAATGACGATGCAGGTACGCCCTTCTCTGGCCTTATCCAGTGCTGCCTGCACGGTCTAAAGGCAAAAGACAAAGTGTCAGAGTGAAAATACGCAAACCAAACTGGGCCTCAGAGCTGGAGAAATCTGATTGCCTCAGATTGATTAATTAACCATACTGTGCAGCACTTGTATAAAGTGACTATGGGGTTACATCAGAGTTATCTTAGTGGTATGCTTGGCTGGGTCATGAACTCAGTTTATAAGCAGTGCAGAGAAGACCAGGTGAATACAGCAGTAGGAATTAAGGAGGGCCTTTATTCAGCAGACATGGTGACTGTCAGCTCAGTGTGGATGAGTTTTTAATTTCCACCCTTTCTCACACTACTGATGTAACCAAGCTGCACAAATTATTGCCCATTCTTCACCCCCTCACTGTTGTATTGGATATTCAGGCTCATCATTCATATACTTGAATAAAGTTTTGGTTGATTGGGTTTTTAAAATTTTTTTAATGTGCAGAAGCTGTAATAGTGAAACTTTGCCACCGAATACTTGGAAATCCAGGGAATTGGTATGCCTCTTTCTGGCAGTCTAAGAGCCCTTGTAGCCAGCTGCTTTTTTTATAGCTGTACTTCCTGGACATTTAGAAAAGATCATTAAAGATATGCATGCTGAATTAACAATGTGGAATTACGTTGCACTCACAGCATCTGTTAGGATGTCTCTAGAACAGAAAAAGGTACAGCGTGAGCCACTTTGTTAACTTTCCCTTGTTGCTTATCACTGCACATTTACCTTTTCACTTTCTGTGTCTAAGGCAGATGTAGCCTCATCCAGTAACAAAATTTTAGGATTTCGTATGATGGCCCTCGCTATAGCAATGCGTTGTTTTTGCCCACGAGACAGCTGGGATCCTTGAGCCCCAACATTAGTTTCATATTTCTGAAAAATGTACAAAAGGAAGATTTTATTCAGGCATAGGTAAATACCAGTAAGTGACTTGATGGAAGAGCAGGGGGAGAGAGGCAAAAGTGCTGACCATTGCTCCCTGCTCTTAAAAAAAAAAAAAAANCACAAACCTGTCTGGGGAGACATTACTGAAACATTTTGTAGTGTGCATGGCCCAGGCAGCGAGGTCACAGGCCTGGAACTAAAATTTGACAGCAAGTTGTTGTCTGAGGCTAATTAAATTAATTCCACACCCCACACCCCAGATTTGGATGAAGAGGCTGCAAGTGTTTAGGGGCCTTCTGGGCAAATATTTTGGCTTGGTGCCTAAATCGTGTCTGTAACTTTTATTTTTCTGCTTTGTATTTCCATTATTTCAGTGCATTTAAATACTTCTTAAAGGCACGTGAACAGCTAGCTTAAAATATTTTTGCCAAAGTATCATGCCCTACTGACAAGGCAGATCTCCCACAAGTGGGAACAGGTTTTATATATTTCCTGACTCAGTATAATGCTTTGACTGTGATGTTTCCTCACTCTTGTCCATGCCTTTGAAGAATCTTCCCAGGCTTGCAGCTACTGCTTTCAGTTTTAGAAATATTTGCCTACTGTGTAAAAATCCAGTAGCAACTCGTGCCCAAACTCTCAGGACCATATCAAATGGTCGTGACACCCTCCTTGTTCCTGCTGTGACAGCTGTAAAAGTAAATAAAAGTATGTGCGTGTGACAGCTTTAACTGGATTTGGAGCATCTCTCCCTGCAAAGAACCCTGAGCACCCTATCTGTAGTTTTACAGCCAAGGCCTCGTGGGTACTTACCTGAGGGAGTGACATGACAAAGTCATGCAGCTGAGCCTTCTGGGCTGCTTCTATGACTTGTTCCATTGTCACCTCTTCGGTGTTACTGCCATACTTGATATTATCAGCAATGCTGCAGTCAAAGAGCACTGGTTCCTGGGACACTATTCCAATTTTTGATCTAAGGAACTTTATGTTTATAGTCCTGGTGTCACGTCCATCTATTAACTACCAGGAAATAGGAGAAAACTTGAAACATCATTCCAAAACAAGGGCCTCTAAAACCCAAGTAATCCATAGCATAATTAAACAATTTAGACATAACACTAAAATGCAAGTACAACTGTTTTAAAGTAATTTGAAGAAACTCCTTCAGTTTGACTGCTTTATGCATGATGATCTTGCTGTGTGTGTGATCCAGCCAAACAACAGGCCTTACACCTAACTTATGTTCAAGGTTACTATTTAATTGCTTAAGGTTAGACACATGCCTTGTTGCCTTCCTTGCAGTGATCAATATACTTACTATTTTCAAAAGGAAAGAAATCAAACTACATGGTTAAGTATTTATATGAGATCTAAAATCTTTTTAAGCTATGCATAATGGAAGAACTGGAAGTTAAACCTAAGCAAATTCAACTTGCATAGAATCTGCATGTTGAAGCTGTATATTTAGGAACATTCTAGACTCTTTACTGCATTGTGGAGTTTTCTTCTGCTCCCACAATGTACATCACACATTATATGTTTCACACAGGAGCTGCTAAGGCCTGTGGCCTACATAATGCCCAAAGGTACACCTGAGACTTGTACTGTTCTGGTCTTGCCTGAATACCTCTGCAATGATCCTCAGGAATTGTCTGAACAGTCCATGTTTATTCAAGGAGCCAAAGCCTCAAGCTGCATTTGTATGTGCCACCACTGCTAGGCTGCACAGTAGGACACATTTGAAGGACTCCTGGTAGCTTTGCAGAAGATGACAATGCACACAAACCATGTTTCCCTTGCTTACCACACTTCCTTGCTCAGGGTCATAGAAACGCTCCAGAAGCTGGACACTGGTGCTCTTACCACAGCCACTACTTCCAACAAATGCCAAGGTCTGTCCAGGTTTAACATCTATAGAAAGTCCTTTCAGGACCTGAATATCAGGCCGAGAAGGGTATGTGAATTTACAGTTAACAAATTCAATGCTTCCCCTGAAATCGTCCTGGTGCGGAAAGAAAAAAAACAAAACAAAAAAAGCTCAAGCTCAAAACTGAATTGTAAAGTACAGCGTAACTCTTCCTCAGATTCCATTCTTGCATCTCTTTTGTAAAAGATGACATTTGTGCTGGTGAAAGTATCCCAGAGAGAGGGATAAAAATCAATACTGGAGTAGCTGTCTGACAGGCGAAGCCATTATTCATAACACTAATATTTTGCTTATTATTCCCCCATACAGAAGTACAAGTACAGAGGCATTGATTAAAAGTAGGATTGCCTTGCACATGGGTGTGTTTTTTTATTTTAATACACTTGTGTAAGTGTAAATTTGCTGATAATCCAAATACATTAGTGCAAAAAGTTAGATTTGGTAAAAACAAAAAAAATCAACAGGAAAAACAACTTGGCAACATTAGAACAATACATGAATTTGCACCACGGCTCTTTAAAAAATCCTCTTTTACAAACCTCTGAAAGGAATCAGGATACTTGATTGTCAGGGTCTGAAGCAAAATACTTTGTTTAGTTGATAATTATTTCAAGTTTTATTTAATTAAAAAAAAAAATAAACCTGGGTCTGACTTTTCCATTCACCATCACAATGACACCACAAACTGCTCATCTCCACTCTTACCCATTTTTCCCCCTTTTCACTGTAAACACTGATTTTAGGAAGCCGATCGACCAGCTGGAAAAAGCGTGCAGCAGATGTTTTGGCTTTGGCGTAGTTTGGGGTGTAGGAAGAAGCTCTTCCCAAAGCAGTTCCACTGGTCACAATAGCAGAGATCACCCTGTGGGATAGGAAGACATGGTCAATCTTGGGCAGCCATCAGGGAAAAACTGGAGAGGAGCCTGTTTCTGGCTCCAGGTGGGCTCTCACCTGAACACAAAGCTGTAATGGAGGCCTTCAGTGTCAACTAGAAACCCCCCATATCTGTAAGAGACAGCATTGGCTATGAACACAATGCTCTGGGCAAAGCCAAAGCAAAGTCCATAGACATGTGCTTTTTTGGTCGCAGCTCTGTAGGGCATAACCAGGTGCTTCTCAAAATTGTCGATGAACATCTTCTCTTTCCCTATCCCAGCTACAGTCCTAATGTTAGAGAGGGCTTCACTGGAAATCTGTAGGGGAAAAAAAGAAACAGGGGTAAAAGCTCAAAAGTTTTCCTTGGAGAAGTAGAATGTGCCATCTCACAAATGCATAATTCTTCCACGAACACATTAATATGTTTGCTGCACTAATGCTATATGTAAATTGATTCTGATATGATCCAGACTGCTCCAATAACCTGATGAGAAACTTTCCTGCAGACAATTATCTATCAACATCCTCAACAGTACTGCTCCACTAGAGCTAGGTTACTGTAAGCACTCTGAGGAAATGAGGACCATGTGAATAAATGGGACATCCACAAAAGCAAAAACAGTTTTAGGAACACTTTTATTTCCTTGATTGCATACATTTGTTTATTAAAGATGTTTGTTTTGATTATTTTATTTGTTTTACTTGTAGCAGTAGTCAGGGAAAGAGTTAGAAGGGGTATACTATTCCTAAGTTCTGTTGCATAAATTAAAACCATTTGAATTTACTAGGTTTCCTCACCTGCTTACCTCCCCTCTTTCTCTTATGTCCAAAAAGCTAAATCAGATGGAACCTCTAAATGGAGGGTGCACCCTGATTCCTCTAAAATTAGCGACACAGTTCCCAGGATTTCAGTCTTGCACAGAGGGAAAGAGTAAACAAATGCTTGCCTATGTATGTAGAAAACTGCAACGCTGCAAACTTCTCTGGATCCTAAATCTATTTGTCGTGGTAGG
>VWYK01094020.1:0-12125 GCA_013399775.1 Semnornis frantzii
GGAAAAATTTCTTTCCTGTGAGGTTGATGGAGCATTGGAATGGGCTGTCCAGGGAGGTTGTGGAGTCTCCTTTCCTGGAGATTTTCAAAACTCATCTGGTTGTGTTCCTGTGTGACCTACCCTAGGTGATCCTGCTTTGGCAGGGACATTGGACTTGATGATCTTTGGAGGTCCCTTCCAACCCCTACCGTTCTATGACTCCATGATCTTAATTTTCCCAGTTACAGTTGTAATAGACTTCTTTTCTTTCTAGGCACCTATTAGCCTGCCATCAGCTCCAAGCCACATTGAGTGTCACCAATGTTCTTGCTGGAGACACTTCAGTGCTAAATGCAAAAGAGCTTACTCTATTTTCAAAGCAAGATTACTTTCTTCTAGCAAGACAATGTGGCCTTAGTGGGAATTAGGGCAACTAAGCTGCAATGCTTGGAAATTTACACCCTAATTATCACAAATTAGCTTCTCCATCAAGGACAGAGTAAAGAGACAAAGAATACTCCAGGGGTTGTCCAGAGTATTACCTTTTCTTGTAGTATGATCTCCATTGAGATTTGTCTGGTTCTGCTCAGTTCATCACACTGAAAAACTCTTCCATAGTTGAAAGCAACAATAATGCTTTCTGGTTTTCAGTTGTCTGAATGTTTGAAGTACTTCTCAGAAGGTATCATACATACATGCATGTTAGTGACAGCAGTAATTGGTAGATCACTAATGTGAGCTGTAAATGCCAGTACTGCTAAGATGTCATCTTTGCTTCCATTTCAAACTGGAGTCTGCCAACTTGATTAGTGTTGCTTAACTGATTCATTTCGCTGATGATAATTGTTTCAATGGCTACAGGATTATTGTCACTAGAATGAATGCTTCAGAAGCCAAAATCTCTCTCCCTCTTCCTCTCCAAATACTCAATGAAAGATACTTTTCTTTTAGATAACGATGTCCACAAAGAAAACCTGCCCAGAGTAAGGTGTACTGAGCACTGGTGAGACCACGCCTCTAGTACTGTGTCCAGTTTTGGGAACCACTGTATAAGAAAGACCGCAGTGTGCTGGAGGGGATACAGAGAAGGTCAACAAACCTGGTGAGTGGTTTGGAGAACATGAGGGGAGGCTGAGGGATNGAGTGGTTTGGAGAACATGAGGGGAGGCTGAGGGATCTGGAATTGTTTAGCCTGAAGAGGAGATGACTGAGGGGAGACCTTATTTCTCTCTACAGCTGCCTGAAAGGAGATTGTAGTGAGGTGGGGGTCAGCTTCTTCTCCCTAGTATCAGTGGTAGAACAAGAGGAAATGGCCTCAATCTGCACTAGAGGAGGTTTAGGTTGGATATTAAGAAGAATTTCTTTACTGAAAGAGTGGTCAGACATTGGAACAGGCTTCCCAGGAAGGTGGTGGAGTCACCATCCTTGGAGGTGTTAAAAAAGTGAGTAGATGTGGCACTTTGGGACATAGTCTAGTGGTGATGGAGGTGTTGGGTAGAAGGGTGGGCTTGATCTTAGAGGTCTTTTCCAACCTTAATGATTTTGAGAGTTGCAATCCGTATCAATTTTTTACATTAGGAAAAGAAAAAGTTAATTCTTATTGTTTTATAGATCAAAAATAGATGTAACCCAGTGTGGTGGTACAGTTCTGCCCCACTCCCAGGCCACTTAGTACAGGGTGTGACTCCCCTACCTGGCCCATGCAACAACCCAAGTTGCAAAGTCGAATATGGATTGTGAAAGACTGTGTATCAGAGCATTAAGGCACTCCTTTAACATACCTGGCTCCTGCTTCTCCTATTCTGTGGAGACAATAACAACAAATGCCTGCTGACAAACAGTGTCAGACATAGCCATCCACAGCACCCGGTCAGCAAGGAGCACATATATAGCATCTATCTCTCTCAATCCATTAGCTGGCTGATGCCAAAGAAAATTCATTACTGTAAGGTTATTGCAGATTCAGGGAGAAGAGGGCTTGGTTTCTCTATAGAAAAACTAAATNNNTCTCTATAGAAAAACTAAATGCCTTCTGAGAAACAGATTTTTGTGTGTGTGTGTGTGTGTGCAGTACTTATGAGTCACGATAGTTTTTGTAAAGGCTGTTTAACTTTGTGAAGTTGACATGAGTCATTGTTCTCTTCCCAGGTAATAACTAGTTAAGATCACATTTAGCACTTCCATTTCTCTAGTAATCTCTAAGACTTGTATTTCATTGATCTCCAACAAAAAACTGCTTCAGAGTTCTGAGTGACAAGTAAAGGCTTTAAGAAACAACACAAAATACCTCCATTTGGAGAGCATGGATGACTGGAGCTGGCATCTGTTAATGCTCAGCCACTTTTGTGTCAGAAATAAAAAAGGCAACTGGTTTCACAAAGGAAAGCATACCTTGTTCTTACTGATTAATGTAGCTAAGAAATATACAGGACTTGGAACAAAGCAGCGCTGAATGATGTAAATTTTATATTAACCTCCAAAAATAAGACCAACAAGGGCAGAATGTTTACCTACTACATCAAAATCACTGTTTCCTCTAGCTATTCCTAGAGTTAAATTGAATATTTCAGATGGCATTCTGAATATTTGCTAAAGATCCAGACCCAAATTTTCATTGGTAAATTTATTTAGATGTTGCAAGATAACAGAAAGAAAAAAGACAGAAGGCAATAATATTTTGTACAATGTTAAAACCAGGATGGCTACTGTACTTGAGGTCTATATTTAGAATAAGAAATGATCTTTCAGCACAGCATTCTCATGAGACTTCTTGCTAAACATGTTCCCACTCCTCCATTGCCACCTCCAACCTTGTCTTCTGGTATTTTTCCAATTTACAATACGAATTCTTCAGTTCTTGTTGTCAAATGCTGAAATAATTTTTTATAAACTGACTAGAAATACTAAGTGGTACAGAGAATCATTAGTTTAACTCCCACTGTTGAAAAATATTCCCAGTTATGGCTTTTTCATTTTCCTTCTGGTATCATTTGAGGACTGTTTCAAAGTTGCAGAAACTTAGAGGACTGGTTCAGACAGTCTTGAATGAAATTCAGTGTTTGACAAAGAGTTTTGTTATTGACATGCTAATAATAATAACCTGTGGCTTTGGGGCAATTGGCAGTTCTTATTTTAAACAGAGGTCAATAAAACCTGAGATAATTTAGCAGAGGCAGAGGAGACAGGGTGATGGCCACCAGTCTATTCATACTGCCACTGCACTACGTGATGCCATATCTCTCCATAGCCTGCCCTTCCTTTCACATCACGGGTGTACCTTCCTCTCATAAAACTGTATCAAAAGGAAAAATACTTTTTTTTCCTAAATAAACACAGCCATAAGTTAATGTTTATGTATTCATTAGTCAACACTGGGGTTTATGCAGACCATATTGCAGCTATTCATTTATGCATGCATGTAAAAAATGACTAAGACCATTAATTCAGTTAGAACACATATGTCAGTTTGGTGAAATACTGATTTTTTTCTTTCCTAAACCATAGCAAAGACACCAGGCCTTAGCTCACTGCAGCAGATTGTTGTTTTCTGAACAGCAGGGATGAGCATTCAGTTAGCAGTCTCAGTATAAAGAGATAAAGAGGAAAAGCATTTGGTTTAATATGAGAGAATTTAATCTTCCCCTGAGAAGCAGAACTGTTGAAGGGCATCACACATCTGACTTTGTTCTAGCTTCTCTGTTCAGAACGATGGAGCCATGAGGTGTGATCTGATACAGCCTGCAATGGGTGGGAACAACTGGCAGGGCTTGTAGATTAGCTGAATATTTCAGCCTCTGGGGTGGGAAGAAATGAAGCACAGTTAAAATCAGAAGAGTCTGGTCTGGAATGTTAATTCGATGTTTAGAGAAGGGCATATCATGTGGGAGTTGTCTCATTAGCACAGCTAGCTCTGCAGGATCTTCAGTGGCTGATGAAGGGTTTCTCATAGGTTACACATTTGGAATTTTGTAACTTGATTTTCATGCCTTTGATGGAATTCAATTATTCACAACTGGTAAAGTTGAAGGCCACACTCTCCATAGCACAGACTCAAATCAAATTCCATCTTAGCAGGATTAAGCCATGTTAGCAAGAATTACCAGTGTCAAGTTTCCATGTATTGATGTGAAGCAAAATAGGTAACTTCAAAGACAAATTAAGATTGTTTCAGATATTCCACGTTAAGATCTTACTTTCTGTTCCCCACATAGGGTCTGTGTTGGGATTCCACTCCAGACTAAAGGACTAAAACGCTTCCAAAAAAATGTAGATGTGTTAGTTTGCCAGTGATGAAAATCTTGCTACTAATTTAGGGAAGGCTCTTGCCTTCTCCATGTATTGGAAGAACTTCACGTTTGGAAGGAGGTAAGTTTTGTAAGACAAACATGAGTGCTGCTGGTGCCATGGAATAATTGTGGTCTTCAATTAATTCTTATCCTTCTAAAAATGTCACACAGTTATTAGAGATCTGTTGAAATTATGCAAAGATTTTCCCCATTCCACTTCACTGGCTAAAAAGCAATTACTCTTTCCACTCAGATTTGCTACTCCATCCTGCAATCAAGAGCAGAGATCCCGTCTCTCTGGAGTGCTCAGTATGCTGTCAGATAGTGTATCATGGGTGAGGAAAGAGTCTTAATGAATTCCCAGGAAACAAAAGCTGAATTTGGAGGAGGTGAGGAAGTGGGAGGTAGTTGACAGACCAGGCTGAGATTATGAACTAGCAAGAAGATGAGGAAAAGACAGTTTAATGGGGAAGAACTGTGCAGTAGAGAGGAGAAGAGGTTGGAGAACACAGGGCAGGAAAACATATCTTAGGATTGTAAGAAATGCAGTGGGATATATGCTCACAAAATTGCTCCACTAAGTCTCAAATTCTCTCTTGTCAAGCACTTTTATTTGCTAGCGAATTGTTAATGACATGAGGAGTCAAAATGTGTATCACGCCTCTGTGGTGCTGGTTATCAAAGCATGGGACAGAACAGTTACCAAGATCTATTAGTTCAGGTGAGTGATCTGAGCTGCAAATTTGAAGCCCCAGTTTTGTCAGCGGCTATTATGGGCACGGGTGTAATAGTGTATAATTCATAGATTGATAGAATGGTTTGAGGTTGGAAGGGATCTTAAAGATCACTTAGTTCCAATCTTTCCTCCATGGGCAGGGACACCTTCCACTAGACCAGCTTGCTCAAGGCCTCATCCAACTTGGCCTTGAACACTTCCAGGGAGGAGGCATCTACAACCTCCCTGGGCAACCTACCCCAGTGTCTCACCCTCCTCACTGTGAAGAATTTCTTCCTAATATCCAGTCTATATCTGCCTTCCTCAAGCTTCAATCCTCATCCTGTCACTACAAGCCCTTGTAAAAAGTCCCTCCGTGGCTTTATTGTAGGCCCCTTTCAGATACTGTAAGGTTGCTATAAGGTCTGCCTGGAGCCTTCTCTAGGCTGAACAGTGCCAACTCTCTGAGCCTGTACCCACAGGGGAGGTGCTCCCGCCCTGTTATCACCTTTGATGCCCTCCTCTGGACTTGCTCCAGCAGTTTGATGTCACTCTTATGCTGGGGGCACCAGAACTGGATGTAGTACTCCAGATGAGGTCTCACAGGAGCAGAGCAGAGGAGCAGAATCATCTCCTTTGTGCTGCTGATCACACCTCTTTTGATGCAGTCTAGGATCTTCTGGGCTGCAAGCTCACATTGCCAGCTCATGTTGAGATCCCTGTCAACCGACACCCCCAAGTCTTTCTCCTCAAGACTGCTGTTGAGCCATTCCTGGCCCAGCCTGTATTTGTGCTTGGTGTTGCCACAATTCAGATATTAGCTGGTAAGTGAAGAGTAGAAGCAAAACAATGTAGTGTCATGCTCTGAACAGCCTAATTTTGCTGTCTAGGAACATTTCTGTGTTGCATATTAGTCTGTGCTTTTTAAAGTGTACTCCAATAATGAAACACAGAGAGCATAGCCTGCCATGAACCTTATGAAATTCAACGAGGATAAATATGAAGTTATGTGCTAGGGAAGGAATAAATGCACAAGTCTAGCAGTGATACAGGCTGAGAATTGACAAGTATGCTGAAGAAGACCCAAGAGAGACAGTGGAAGAGATTGTCCTGAGAGGCTTAGCCATCTCTGTCCTTGCTGGTTTTCAAGACCTGGCCAGATGAAGCCCTTGAGCAACCAGTCTGACCTTGCATTTGGCCCTGTGTTGTGCAAGAGGCTGGAGGTTGGATTAGAGACCTCCTGAGGTCCCTTCCAATATAAATTTTCCCATGATCCTATGATAATGTAGTCAATATTTACTCAGCTGGTTCCTACAAAAGACGGTGGAAGTTCTTGCTAGTGGCTGGTGAAACAGTGCATTTATTCACCTAGTAGTAAAATAAGTCTTGTCAGTGGGTTCACAAACCATCGTATTAGTAGTGTTGGAAGATAAGACCCATTAACAAAATGTCACCTGCCTTTATTATTGCAAAGGTAACCTTTACAAAATGGACTGACCTTGAAGTAATAGAGCTGTATCATCTGGAATCTGTAGATAATCTGAGATAATGATAATGCTTAACAGTATTGAATGCTTCTTTTGATCTCTGTGGGATATTAGCAGTAAAGCCCAAGAATGGCAGTTTGTATATAAGCATTGTTAATAATTTAGTATTACTTATGGTTCACAAAAGAAAGAGCCAAAAGTGTTATTAAAAGAAACTCTACTGTAATTAATATAATGGTTTTTACTCTAACAGGCACTCAGGACTATGTGACACTTAAAACCATATGTTGTAACAGTAATGTATGAATCTTAAAGCTACAAACCACCTTGGCTGAGGGTGTGTCGCCTTGTTGGTGGACTTAACAGTGATTTCAGCCTCTCACTTAAGGGACTATTGATCTTATAAAGAATTGTCACAGATTCACAGATTGCATCAGGTTGGAAGAGACCCTCAAAGGTCACCTTGTTCAACCTTCTTGCAGTGAGCAGGGACACTTCCAACTAGATCAGGCTCCCCAGGGCTGCATGGGCACCCATCTGATGGGACCTCAACCATATCTCAGGGCAACCTGTTCCTATATTTCAGCACTCTCATTGCAAAGACCTTTCTCTTTATGTCCAACCTAAATCTACCCTGTTCTAGTTTAAATCCATTGCCCCTCAGCCTACTACTGGAAGTCCTTCTAAACAGTCCCTCCCCAGCCTTCATGTAGGTCTCTCGAAGATACTGAAATATAGCTCTAAGGTCTCCATGGAACCTTGTCTTCTTCTGTCTTTTAGGTATATACATCTGTGGTACTTATTTAGGAGCTGAAAGGACTTTTCAAGAGTTCTTTCTTATCTCCGATGCCATTCTATAAATTAATCATGGGAAATTTGATTTGGTACCTTCAAATTCTTTCATTATCTAGCACAAAACTTCATTTCATATAAAATCAAGTGCTCCAAGACCTGCTAACATAAGGACATGTTGAACTCACATATCTGCTAAATCTATTTTCACAACATATATAGGAAAGCTGGATGTCATCTGGCTTTGGGGGCCATCTGTTGCTCTTTGTTATTGTCTATATGGTGACTGTTTTTTTATGGTCCCTTTGTAGAGGTCCTCATAAAGTGAAAGCCATTCTTAAGTAAAAAATCCCAAACCCTTTGTTTGTGCTTTGCCCTATGTGCTGGTTTGAGCTAATTGGAATACTTTTAATAGAGAAAAATTATACTGTAGGCTGTGAAGGTAAAACAGTGGCGATGTCTACTTCACTCAGAGGCTTGCTGCGATGTTTAGGTATAAGGAAACCATAACAAAGAAGATAAGAGTCTCTCGAGCTGGCAGTCTGGGTCACGAGGGACTTACTTGCTTACAGGCTGGCTTGCTGCTTGGGTCTTGGGCTAGCAGCTCTGGCTTCTCCTCTCTGTTGAATAACTTCACTAACCACTTTTCTTCTAATCCTCCCCAGCCGATCCTCCTTGCGCGTAAGCCAAACCTTGGGGTAAGGTGTGGGAGTGGAGAGAAGGTGGAAGGGTGGTTGGGAGCCCCTCCTGGGGTCTCTGATTTCTGGGAGGGGAGTTGTGTGTCTGTATTACCTTAAACTTGTATATTTCTGTAAATATTCCTGTACATACTGTATATATCTGCTTGTATATTGTGCTGAGCTGTAAATATAGCTTCATCTCTTAACTTCCAGTCCGGCTGAGATCTAGTCTGGGTCATTTCAAAGTGTGGGGGGGCGGGGAACTCCCAAACCGTCACACCCTAATAATAGATCAGAGAGAAAAAGAAGGCTCTGGGGAGACCTTATAGCAGCCTTCCAGTATCTGAAAGGAGCCTACAAGAAAGCCAGGGAGGGACTTTTTGCAAGGGCTTGTAGTGATAGGATGAGGGGGAATGGATTGAATGTTTAGGAGGGCAGCTATAGACTGGATATTAGGAAGAAATTCTTCACAATGTGGATGATGAGGCACTGAAACAGATTGCTCAGGGAGGTCATGGAGGCCCCTTTCCTGGAGATGTTCAAGGCCAGGTTGGACAGTGCCTTGAGCAGTCTGGTCTAATGGAAGGTGTTGCTACCCACGGAGGGATGATTTGAGTTGAATCTCTTCCAACCCAAACCATTTGGTGAACCTACAAATATTTGCAGAACGACAGCTTTAAAAATCACCATTGCACTACCAGTTGTACTAAAGCATCATCACCATCTATCCTCTTGTAATGACTGTATGAAATTTGGCTCAGACTTATTGGGGAAAAAAAAAAAAAAAAAAAGTCTGATTGATCCTCCCTCTAATTCCTCCAGGAACCTGCAATCATATTTTCTGATAAATATGCATGGTAAAGACAGATACTTTCTGTTTACAAGCACCAAACCCAAACAACGAAACATCCTTAAATGATAACTGTAGCATTCCAAGATTTAATCTGTTCAAGTAAAGCAAGGACCCTTATGGTCCTGTGTAAAATCCCTTTCTCCAAAGGTTTTACAAACACATTGCCATGATCTGCTTCTTTGTATTGTGGGATACAGCCTGCAAAACCAGTTTGTGTAAAAACCTGTGATAGGAGGTAATGTGAAGCTTGAGGTACCTTGTGCAACCCATCAGCAAACAGATCTAAAAAGAAATAGCTTTTGGTTAAAGATGAGAGACTACAACCTCCTTTTTTATCAACCTGAATATGAATTTACTTTCCGTTTCTTGCTAGCTTTCTACTTGGTCTTAAATTCATCTTCGTGCGTCAGCTTTCTGAATACGTTGCTGCTGCTGTAAACCTGGGTTGCAGACGCCACAGGGTGAGGACAGCAGTTGCTGCTGGGAACAGCTTGGGAATACATAACCTGGAGGAAGCATGAGCATTTGTGGAAATCTGAAGACAGGTAAATGAAAGATGAGGTGCAAAATCCGAGCCTGGGGCTGCTAAAAACAGCTGCTAAAGAGCAAAGATTAGTGCATTTCCTAAAGGAGTGCTGCAGAACTTCTGCACTTTTTATTTCTAGCAGCAGAAAAGAAAATTAGGTGTGTATCGATGTGTGAATGTAATTTTGTTTATTTTGAGGAAAGGAACGTTAAAATAGAAGATTTGGAAGTAACGAGATTTTTCTGAAGGTAGTTATACCTGTACTTGTCTGGGCTGCCTATTCCAGATCCCTTCCATTCATAAAGCTGCATCCTCAGCTCCCACACCCTGTGTTCTGGCCTCTGTGATTTGCATTCTTTCAAAGGAGCACGGCTGGGTGCTGGACTGTAACTTCTCCTGCAGCTAGGATCAGATCCATCAGTTCGTTGGAAGGTTAGGTCCAAGACCTTAGAAGTGCATGGGGATCTAATAAACAAACTGAGCTTCCTGCAGTGCTCACAGAGATTTAAACCAGAGAAGAAAAGGTCAGGCACACCCATGTGATTTTCACCTTTTGCTTTGGATTTTGCCATGGTTTGCAGTAGTCTCATGTAGAATTTACAAAGGAGCAGCTCTCTGCTGCGAGGTCCTCATGCCACAGAAAGCTGTAATGAATTCATAACGATGTGGAGTAAGGAAGACTACAGTGATTACTGAATCAAATCTCAGAGATGTGCTGAATGTGCTTCCACCATACTCCATCATTTAAATATCTCAAGATAGTTAAAGTATTCTCCTGGTATAATGTCGAAGTCAGTAGGACAAAAATGTTCTAAACACATCTTGATAGATTTTCCTTACACTGTATATCTGAAACTTTTGTAACAAGTCAGCCACTAGCAATGATTAATGACTAGAAATATAGCTAGTGGGCAATATATGTTTCAGAGTCAACACCAGGAAAGACTGTGTGGGCTTGCAAGTGTTGGGCCATGGAACTGTCTCCTTGCAAAATGAGAAACAAATATTTTGCCCTCATGTTATTGAAGAGCTCCAAATACACAGCTGGAATGCAAATGAAGAAGAGAGACAGTGAAAACCAGGAGAATATTTACCTTGGAGCATAGTCTTAAACTGAGATTTAATGGGTGTTTCTACTTCTGTCTTTTATGATACATACACTGTAGTTATATTTTTGTATATTTTGTATTTATGATACACAGAATGTATATTTTTATATATAAGCATATATATGTGTGTGTGTGTACATGTAAGTGCTCCAGAAAGAAATGTTGTTATTTTCAATTTCTTGGAGCATCAGTTTTTCTGTGTTGAGGCTTAACATAGGTAATATATATCCAGATACTAAAGTAGGTCAAGAGAGGTGATTCCTCTCCTTTGTTCTGCTCTTGTCAGACCCCACCTCAAATACTGTGTCTGGTTCTGGTGTCCTCAGCATAGGAACACAGAGCTGTTGGAGCAAGTCCGGAGGATGGCTACAAATATGATACAAGGGCTGGAACACCTCTGCTATGAGGATAGTCTAAAGGAGCTGGGATTGTTCAGCCTAAAGAAGAGAAGATTCCAGGAAGACCTTAGAGCTGCCTTACAATACCTGAAGGGATGCTACAGGAAGGCTGGAGAGGGACTTTTCATAAGGGTGTCTAGAGATAGGACAAGGGGGGATGGTTTTTAAGCTCAGTGAGAATAGGTTTAGACTAAAAGAAGTTCTTCAGTATGAGGGTAGTGGGACTCTGTAATAGGCTGCCCAGGAAGGTTGTGGATGCCTCTTCCCTGGGGGTGTTCAAGGCCATTTTGAATGAAGCCTTGAGCAACTAAGTCTAGTTGAGAGGTGTCCCTGTCCATGGTGGGGAGGTTGGAGTAGATGATCTCTAAGGTCCCTTCCATCCTAGACCATTCCATGATTCTATGATCTAGTTCGAATCCCTCCGCCATGGGCAGGGACATTTTCCGCTCAACCAGATTGCTCAAGGCCCTGNAGGCCAACCAGGGCTGCACTGAGTCTGATCTTTCATCCATTAGCAGTTCGGAGTCAGCCAGGACAGCTGATTGAAGTTGGCTACAGCTGTATCCCAGCCCACGAGCATCACAACCAGTGTGAAGGAGGAGTCTGCTAGAGTCTCTTGCTCTTGAGGCATGCCTTTCGCATCAGTGTGACTGCTACACCTTTCCTGGGTTGAGTATAACTTTCTGTATCTTGTCCTGACATTGGTATTAATTTGGCTATTTCACCAAATTCATTTTCATTTCAGTCTGGGGAACTTCTCTCCTTTCCCTGGTTCACCTCCTCTGCTGCAGAGGGGTCATCACGTGACAGAGTAACTGCTACAGCTTAGCCCCAGATATGGGCTAAATATAGCTACCTGGTCTAGTTAATGATGTCCCTGCTCACTGCAGGTAGGAGGTGGACTAGATGACCCTTAAAGGTCCATTCCAGCCCAAACCATTCTATGAGTCCAGGCTTAACACCTTTTTCATCTGATGGTAAATGGTGAGCTGACCCTACTTTGCTGAACTACTCCATTCCAGCTCATTAGCTCCTATCTAACCCTGTCTCTACCAGACGATGGCCACTCCAGCGCTGACCTCGCTGCCCCATCTCGACCTGCCAGCTGCTCTTCCCTTCTCGGCGAAGCCGAGTGAGGCACACGGTCCTGGGCATCTAGTCACGTCTCACCAAATTTCCTTGATCCTAAAGGAAAGAGATGAGCTCAGTCAAGCACAGGCTGCCGTGGCAGCAGAGCCCTACCGGTGCCGCCGCTAAGCCCCGCGCTGAGGGGACCCGCCCCTCGGGGGCGCCCCGGCGA
>VWYK01094021.1:0-13971 GCA_013399775.1 Semnornis frantzii
GAGGTTCAACAAGGATACGTGCAAAGTCTTGCCATCTGGAAAGGAATAATAAACTGTACCAGTACTGGCTAGGAGGTGATCTGCTAGAGAGCAGCCCTGTGGAGAAGGACCTTGGAGTCCTGGCGGACAACAAGCTATCCATGGGACAGCAATGTGCCCTTGTGGCCAAGAAGGCCAATAGGATCCTGGGGNAAGGCCAATAGGATCCTGGGGTGCATTAAAAAGACTCTGTATAGCAGATCAAAGGAGGTTCTCTGCTCTCCATCTACTCTGCCCTAGTAAGGCTCCACCTGGAACACTGCATCCAGTTCTGGGCTCTCCAGTTCAACAGGGACAGAGATCTACTCAAGAAAGTCAAATGGAGGACTATAAGGATGATTAAGGGACTGGAGCACTGCCTTATGAGGAAAGGTTGAGAGACATAGGGCTTTTTAGTCTGGAGAAGAGAAGACTAAGAGGAGATCTAATAAATGTGTATAAATATCTGAGGGATGGGTGTCAGGAAGGAAGGGACAACCTCTTCTCCCTTGTGCCCTGTGACAGCACAATGGGCAATGGATGTAAAGGAAGTTCCGCCTCAACACAAGGGGGAACTTCTTTACTGTAAGGGTCACAGAGCACTGAAACAGGCTCCCCAGAGAGGTTGTGGAGTCTCCTTCTTTGGAAACTTTCCAAACCCATCTGGATGCACTCCTGTGCAACCCACACTAGTTCTACGGTCCTGCTCTGCCAGATATTTCAGAGGACCTTTCCAACCCCTAACATCCTGTGATCCTGTACAGCAAATACTTCTGTGGTTCATCCTTTTGGCCTCTGATTCACCAGTTCCTTTTCTGTGCGTACTGAAACCTAAGTAAAATTTATCCAAGACATAGGTACATTTGTAAGAAATAAAGCATTTCCAGTTGCAATACTTAATATTTCTTCGCAACTTCTACCAACTTAGACAGTGACTACTGCCACTTCCCTCAAGAGATTCCCTGTGGCACCGGGAAGTGTGTAACTGAATGTCATCTTGGTCAGGATGTTTCAGCGTCCATCAGCTTCTCTGGTCATTTTTCTGCTCCATCTGACTCTACTGCTAGCTAAAAACAGACAAACAAGAGAACCTCCCTCCTGCAGGCATCACAACTATAAATCGGGCCAAATTCTGCTGGTAGAAATTATATTCCTACTCTATCAAATACTAACTCAAATAGCTACATAGCAGAATTTGGCTGAAAACAAGAAAAATAAAGCACCAAATACAGCTTTAAGAGGTTGAAATGGCTTCAGTTACGTGAAACCAATCACAAATGGAAATGTTTGCTTATGATTTTTATTGGCACGTACTGTATGTTGTTACACAAAGTTAATTGCTGTAATAGTGTGAGAGATGATGTACCAAGACGAGCTGAAGACAACAGGTCAGCTGTCATGCTATGAGTTCATATCTGTAGTATATAAATTATCAAAATATTATTTAAGACTCCTATTGGACATTTATATGCACTAAAGGACTTTAGACGTCTCCTTTAGCAAAAGCTCATATCTATTTGAATTAAAGTTCATAGCTACCTGCAATTATGACTTTTTTATTGATACAGAAAATAATTAATTAATAAAGAGCCGCTTTTAGCTTTAATCCATCTGCTTGAAACCAGTGAGCTGTAGGATGATGGAGACACAAATACTGATGACCAACTGGCAACTGGATAACGAGTCAATGAAGATTTTAGATGGCATAAGCTGGAACAATTACCAACCTAATAGGCAGATAAATAAGGTTACTTAACTTTACACAAAATAAATGACTATTCTTAACCACTTACATTGAATGATCTGAACAAAATGTTTTGGGTTTTCTTCCTTCCTGCCACTTCTGCTTTCCCAAATTTCCACAGCTATAACTACTGCTTCTCCATTGCTCATTGGTATAAAACTCTTCAGAGCCCACATATGCTAAAACAACTACTGTATTCCTAGCACACTCCCTGAGAAGTGAACCTTGTGCATAGAGCTGCAGAGAATCCCTATGACAGTGCACAAAGTGGTGCAGCATGGTGGACACAGCATGGCATGCACTGGCATCATGCAGTCCTCTACCAGTGCTCACCAGATCCTGCATAAACAAGATCAACTTTTCTTAAGAAGCCTCTTGCTGCATCCAAACACTCCTCAAATACCCCTGCAAACCCCTCCAGGTCAGACAGGCAGAGAGGTTGTATTAGCTGCTGAGTTGCAGAAGCCTCTAACAAGAAACAAGGGCCTAGCCATCTCCAGTATTTCAAGAGAAAGACTGTAATATCTTACATTTAGCCCAAGGCCAGAGTTTTATTGCTATTCTATCAGCACACTTCTGGCATTGCTGTAAGTTAAGTCCGTTTACATTGCCTCCATACACAAGGTTTCAGCAAATGCAGTGACAAAAAATATTAAATAATAGCCTGCAATTCAATGGAAAATAAAGCTTAAAAAACTAGGAGGAAAAAATACAGTATATCAAAAGTACCTGGTGAACTGCAATGCAGATATTAAAGAATATGTCCTGGGTTTTAATGAAATGGTCTCATCTCTGAGAGCAATTATGTAGTTGTTGTTATTTATGTTTGTTTTAGATGTGTCTGGAGGCCTCACTACAGTTCAGGCTGTCCCATGCTATATGCTGCGTAAACTCAGCACAGGCGGTAGAAAGTGCCAGTTGCCAAGAAATGAGAAGAGGTTTTAAAAGTCTTTCTCCTGGAGAGCAAAAGAATGCTCTTCTTCACCAACAGACTGGCTGGCACAGGCTTCAGTTCCACTCTCAGTGGGAAGCAATAGTAACAGAAGGATCTGAGCAAGACACAAAGGAAAGCCTGGGAGGTTTAATTCTGGCAAAGGCCAACCCAGCACTGCCTGCCCCTTTGCAGTCAGTAACCAAGCTTCTCTATGCACCCAGAAGAAAAGAAATACTTTAATTTTGCCACAAGCCTTTTCTCTTTGGATGTCTCTTGAATTCTGAGCCTGTAGCATAGCTACAGAAAAGGAAGAGAATAGAAACCATGCTGAAATATTGCATAAAGGAATGGTAACAGAAATCATACAGGACCTCTTGGAAAAAAAAATCACATACCACAATGCAATGTCTCTATAAAAGCAACTTTTCCCTTTGCCTAATCTCACTGAATGCCCTTGGAACGCAGCTCGCTCAGTGGCCATTTCGGCACTTGTAGCTGCCCCTGGCCAGCTGAGCACCACAAATAGGCCAAGAGCCTCAATAAGCCTTAAACTTGCTCCATATGTTGCTTTCTGACAGTGCTGGAAGCTCTCAACCTATAGTTTAAAGTAGACAATTCATTCAATGACACTTTATATACTCATTACGTGCATTTCAAGATATATAAAAATATGTGATTTTTTTTTTAAATAAAAGCAGCAATGATTTATTTTATTACAAGTACACTTGCATCTTCTCCAGTTCTGCTTTTCCCATGATGGTTCCACCCAAATTTAGGTACATCTTTAAATAAAAATGTGACTCATTTCAGTGATTTCAATGTGTGTTTCAGCATATTTTCCTGCTCTCACCACTGGGGTGGCCCCAGAGGACAGAAGCTGCAGAGGTGTTCACCAAGCAGACAGTCAATGCTTCACACAGGTTCAGTGTTTGAACATTTAAAACATTTCAACCGGGGTAGATGCAGCAGCACTTGCCACCGAAAGAGACCTGGACTTTCTAGTACAAGTGAGTAAAACACACTTAGGGCCAAAAGGCTCTTTCAGAAACCCTTGAACTCCTCCACTGAGGCAGAGCTATGAATCAATACTTATGTTTAAACAAAGATGGCCCCGAGGCCATTGCTCTCTCTCAGCTCCATCCTGCTCCTCTGGTCAAGCAGGGCCAATACAGACGCACTGACAAGTCAATCTAGTTACTTATAGTTAGTTAAGTTAAATATTTCTGGAGAAAAGGATGTCAAGGGAAGACCCCGCTCTCTACAACTGCCTGAAAGGAGGCTGTAGGAAGGTAGCAGTCATTCTCCCTAGTAATATCTGATAGGATAACAGGAAATGGCTTCAAGTTGTTTCAGGGTAGGTTTAGGTTGGATACTAGAAGGAACTTCTCAGCTGGAAGGCTTCTCAAACACTGGAATGGGCTCCCCAGGGAGGTGGTTGAATACCTATGCCTGGAGGTCTTCAAAAGACACAGAAGACCCAGAGATGTGGTGCTAAGGGACACGGTTTAGTACTTAGCCCTGGTAGACTTAGATAATGGTTGTACTTGATGGTCTTAAAGGTCTTTTCCAACCAAAACAATTCTGTGATTCTATAAATTAAATCACTGTCTCTTTAGCAGTGGTTACTTGGCCAGCATGCTAATTGTATTGCATTAGGTGGTTCAAAATTACAACATTTACTACCTCTGGGGACTGGTGAGTAACTTGCCATGGCAACACTTTGCTTTTGAGTTGCATTTAAGCTGGACAATCATTAAGTGCAGCACCACAATTCTCCGTTTCTTTTGGGTTACAAGTTCTCTGCAAGAAATCCCAGCTGATTTGACAACAGAGCCAGTAAGTTTACAGAAGCACCGTGCTGGTGTGGGCAATAGTTTAAAAATCACCGCCTCTTATGCACTGCCCACTGCTGCTACGCGTGCAGCAACATCAGTAAGTACAAAATCAAGTGTGATCAAGTTAACGATTCCATGTGATCTGCCCATGCTGCTCCAGGCTCCTTTCCCTACCACTCTAAAGGCAGCAGATCCCCAAACTCTGAGGATTCCCCTGCAGCTTAAACATGCGGGGAAAAAAACAAGGCGAGCAAAAATAAGCCTGAAAAAAATACCAAGGTGAACCAAAATGTTCCAAGTTTGCTGCCCTGTCCCACCCAACATGACACAGCAAACTGGGGTGGCCGAGCAGCCGGAGTAGTTACAACGCGATCCTTGCTTGCCTTTGGATGAAGCTCCACAGCGCCGGGTCAGGGGCACAGTGCGTGCTTTCGGGTGCTAAGCCTATACTGCCATGTCCCGAGGTGCACCCCTCATACACTCCAGCCCCGGCCAGCTGCCCACTCCACTAGCTCCTCCTCGACCACCTCCACCTCCTCCTTCCTCCTTCCTCGGAGCAGAGAGGTCGGGCCCGGGCCGACTCGTTCTCTACTGATTCCCCGACACTCACCTGCGCACCGCCTCCACCGAGCCGGCGATGGGCACCCCGCCATCGCCACCGCTGTCGTAGAGAACCCCGTTGACATCCAGCAGCAGGCCCCGCACCGTCCGTGCCCAAGCCGCCATTGCCCGCCCACCGCCCAGCCGAGCTCCGCCGCGGGCGCTGCTGGGAAACAGAGTCCAGTGAGGGCGGCAGAGCGCGAACCTTGCGCTTGCGCAGCTCCTTCCATCACCGCGCCGCCCCGCCCTGCGCTTAGAAGTATTTTCTTAAGCAGGTGGGCGCCCAGTCGGAATGTGTTTTTCCCAGGCGATCGTGAGGGCATCTTCGACAGCGGAATCATAGAACGGTTTGGGTGGGAAGGGACCTCGTGTCACTGGGGAAAAACTTTAATTTATGAACTATACACACCACCTGAGCCTGATGCTGTTCAAAGTAAAGGCAGCATACATGTTTCTTTACAAATGTATTTTAAAAAATTATTCCGTTTCCGGAAGAGCTCTAGACCCTAAGTGATAACTTCCCGAGAGCACCCTGAGTCCTGATTTCACAGAATCTCAGCAAGGTAAGGGGTTGGAGGGGACCTCTGGAGATCATGTAGTCCAACCTCCTCTGCTGAAACACGGTCACCCACAGCAGGCTGCCTAAGACACAATGTCCAGGAGGGTTTGAAATGCCTCCAGAGAGGGAGATTCCACAAGTCTCTGGGTAGCCTTCTCCATAAGTCTGTCACTCTCGCAGGAAAGAAGTTTTTTGTTGTGTTCAGATAGAACCTCTTGTGTTCCATGTTGTGCCTGTTGCCCCTTGTCCTGTTCCTAGGCCTCACTGAAGAGTCTGGTCCCATCTTCTTGACACCTGCCTTTTATTTATAAGTTCTGATATCCTCTCTCAGTCTTCTTCAGTCTAAGCAACTCCAGATCTCTCAGCCAGTCCTTGTAAAGATATGCTCCAATCTCCTAACCAGAATTTTTCTGGAGCTATGAGAATCTTGGTGTGCTTCCATCCTGCATTTTCCCTTGGGAACAGAAGCACAGTGGGATGGTCACCCAGCTGAGGGCAGATTCCTGCACTGCTCCCCCAGCTGCTGCAGAACTTGGGTTTGCCATGCACCCCATATCACATCCTGCACTGACCAGGGTGTTTCTGCATGTCTGCAGGAACTGGAGTTAGACAGGATTTGGTTCTTAGGTACCAAGGCACTGTTCCACATAGCCCGCTGAGACTGCTGTTAGCACAGCCAGAGTGCTGAAAGGGCTGTGCCCTGCCACAATGGTATCTTTTTGTACATGCCCGGAGTTCCATGTAGACAACCAAGAAAAACCTGCTGGCTTGTCATATAAAGAACTGAACTGATCTTCTCTGTTTACTAGCACAGATAAGATTTTATCAATGGTGTTCCAGCTTCACAGATAATATTGTTTTCTCCCTCAATAAAGCCCAAATACTTTCTTATGGCTAATACTATTGATACCATGCCACAGCTCTAGAATATATAAGAAGCTGTGGTGGAATTACAGTCCACTTTGTTTTAAGAAAAGTAGAGGAGCCTTGGCAGCATTGATTTGCATCACCGCTCCTGGAACAGCCTCTGGCTTCTCCTTAAAGATAATATCTAAACCCTGAAATTCATTAAATAGACCCAGAAATGGATCAGGTTATTTAAAACAACATCACTAATGGTGCAATATCTCAGCTGTCTCCACTGATAGTGAACATTGTCTTGGATAGTGTTATCAGTCCAGGACACCCGCTATGAATATTGATCCACAGCTTGTTACAGCCATCACTTGCCGTCAGGACAGGTCAGGGTTGAAACCCACCTAGCATCAAAGCAATTTAAAGACAGGACTTGGGCTGAATTTTAATGCTTGAGCAGGAAATGGACCAACTTCAAACAGACTGCAAAAACTAACCCATGGACATCTGCTTTCTCATGTGTGCTTTTTGACACACATGTATGTCTGTAGATTGTGTTCAAAGGTATTTGAAGATATCTGCTGGCTCACAAATTCATCTCAATGGTACAATTTAACTTCTCAGCTCCTGCAGACAACTCAGACTGAAATATTTGTAATCTTACATATATCAGATTAGATTCTTTTTTTCTTTTCAACATAAAAAACATCACTGGTGCTGCCAAGGCTCGCAAGAACTAGAACAGGGAACGATGCACTTATTTTACATATGACAATATTTATGATTTTTCCATGTAGCTTAAAACTAATGCTATGCCACAAAAAGAACCTTGTTTTGAAATATTAACAGTATCTGCACTAAGACTTTGCATCCATTTTCTTTATTTGATTTCACTTTTGAAGCAAACTGTCCAGCACCCACTCCTCTCCCCTTCCTTCTCCTTCTCCTAAACCTCAAGGGACTTCAAATACAGAAGCAATACTTACTTGGCATACGGCAGTGCTTTCCAGTTCATCACTGCTTTAATTTTCATACAGGGGGCATCCCCAAACGAAGCTTTTCCCTTCTGTAGCTTAGCATATGATCTTAAGACACAGCTCCCTTCTCTTCTACGTGTGTGGGATTCTGTATCAGAGCTCAGTGCCAAATGGGTTCTTGGATGCTGCCACCACATAATTAACAATAACAATTACTTGTAATCACCTCATCCTGCACATCTTCATCTCACCTTCTTGCTCTCCTGTTATCTTAAGGCCTACATCTTTTCAGTGGTAAATAGAAAGCCCAGTTCTGCTGAGGCTGGGACACCTATAAAGGGGAGGAGGAGGGCTGTGGTCTACACCTCTTCCTAGGAACAAAGGCAGGTGGAGTAGTCCCTTTAGTCACCTACCTCTCAGCCTGATTCAGAGCACCAACGTTAAGAAGTGGGAATAGGCTCCTCCTAAACAGACACAGATGTACAGAAATCCATTGCTAGCAAGTATTTAATAAGCATTGTTGGCTAAGAGTGGTCATGGATGTGGGACTGTTGTGAGGTAGAGCCAAGCCTGCTTTTTGCGTTATAGTTATGTCTATCTTCCCTGTCCTGCTAATAGATATAAACAGACCATAAAGTGTTTTCACTAAAGGAAAGAAGGATTAGTCACAGGCTGCTCAGTGGGGCAGGTTCTCCCCCAGTGCAGGCATGCCTCAGTTTCCCTGCCTGGGAATAGTGTGAATGCAAATGGGTGAGTTCTGGAGTTAGGGCCAGCCGTTGGCCCAGAGTTTAATGAACCAAACTGGCACTGATCAGCACTAAAATGAGAAGCTGCTTTTTCCTCCATCTGGACCACACAGTTGTGAATGTCTGAAACAGCTGATGGCAGAGAAAACACCTCAAGCTTGGAGCCTGCTTGGTGCAGTATAGGATCATGGAATAATTTAGGTTGAAAAAAGACCTTTAGTATCATTGAGTTCAACTGTTAGCTTAGCACTGCCAAGTCACCACTAAACCACGTCCCTCAGCATCGCATCTCCACAGCTTTTTAACCTGTTCAGTGATAAAGATTCCATCACTGGCCTGGGCAGCCTGTTACAGGGTTTGACAACCTTTTTGGTGAAGAAATTTTTCCTAATGTCCAGCCTAAATTGCCCCTGGTACAGCTTGAAGATATCTCCTCTTGGCCTATCACTTGTTACTTGGAAGAATAGACTGACTCCACCTAGCTCTAACCTCCTTTTAGATAACTATCGAGAGCTCAAATAGCAAGACACAGGAGCCACCCCTCCTCTCTGGGTTCCTATGAGACACGAAGTTCACCTTGCTGGCCCACCACCGATCCTGGAGAGCTGCAGGTGGGTTAGCGGAGGGTGGCAGAAGGACAGAGGCACCCGGAGATTCTGAGCCACCCCAGGGAAGATTCCTCTCACCTAGCTGTGCATCCCCCCAGCCCAACAGCTCTGGTCAGGTAACGGGAAAGCCCCGTCGCGAGGAAGATGGGATGCAGGGATGCGGGGATGGACGAAGCTAGCGCGGCGAGGAGGGGGGCGCAGGGGCGGCGTGCCAATGGCTGCGCTGCCCCCTCCTCTGCCCCCACCCCGCCGCCGGACCCTCCGCCTTCCCCGCCCGACCCTCCTTCCCACCGCTCATTCAGTGCCGCCAGCACCGAGGCGTACGGCTCTGGAGGCCGCCTGGCTTAGTGCCCCGGTGCAGACCCCTCCGCCGGCTCCGCGCTGGGAGCCAGCAGGTCTCCGAGCAGCGCGGAGGGGTGGGGTGGGGAATGCCGGAATGCCCAGACCGCGGGGCCAAAGCGGCCCCCATCCATCATAAAATCTCCTTCTCCATCTTAGACATCCTGGATCCCCAGAAATTCAGCAGGAGACGCGAACCGACCGCGGGGAGCTGGGGCAGCGCACCCGGCTCGGGCGAGCGGGAGAAAAGTTTGGGAAGAGTTGAAGTAGGAAAAGACGCTGCAGCTCCCGGCAGCGCGAGGAATAAACTAGAGGCACATGGTAGGAACGCGCTCGAGTTTCTCCGGCCGGCGCTGGCGGGGCGAGCAAGGAGGCGGCGGTAGATTGGAACAGCCCCCCCCCGCCTCGGCCCCCCGATTCCAGCGGGGCGCGCTCCCTGTGCGAGGCTCTCGCTGGAAGATGGGACGGGCATCGCGGGAGCAGGGGAGGGATGGAGCCGTGTTTCAATCTCCATGATGAGAAGGGAAAAGTTCTGTGTCCGTCCTCAACCCCGGTTCCCGGCGTGCGAGGCATCCTCTGCCGCCTGAGCACGACAGGGCATCCTCAAGGCTGTCCCATGCCGGCCCCGGGTGTTTTTCCCCCAGCACAGCGGTCCCCGGGAGCGTCTTTGCCCGGGGCGGAAGGGGTCGGCTGTCCCGGCCCCCCTGGCTGGCCCTGACCGGCAGCGGGACGGCGGGCTGGGTAATTGCTCAGCCCGTCCCCACCGGAGGATGCCTTAGCTCCCAGTGATCGATATCCTATTACCGACTCCCGCCTATCTCCTGCTCGCAGCTTGCAGGTGCCCACTACAAACCTCCTTCCCCCGGCCTGATCCTAATATTGTTCGATTAAAACTTACCTTTAATAGATGACATCTATCGATCCGGCCCTCGCAAATCTGAAACTCCATTAGCGGGGGGATGGGGAGGAAAGGAGGGGGATTTATTTCGCTTCAGAAAGGGACTTTAATAACTTCTTTTTTAATTGGTAAAAAATCCATATCGACGCCTCCTCCCTCCCCACCGCAGATGCGATGGCAGAACAGGGAGTGCGAAGGGTTTCTTTTCCCCTCCTCTTTATTTTATTTTAATGATTGTCCTTATTTTGTCACATTTCGGGGATGGATAGAGGATTTTGCAGAGGTGGCGGGCGTCTCGGTACTGGCCGAGGGATGTGGGGATGTTGGTTGAGAGGAGCGGGTTTTGAGGGGTGGCGGGCGGCTCGGCACTAGGCAAGGGGAGGGTGCTCCTCGGAACGACCCCTAAACCTGACATCGCTGCCATCTCCCCGTAGATCTGCACTCCCCAGCAGAGAACAGCGCCGAGGCAGCGGGGCAGGAGCACGACAAGGAAGGACCGCCTGGGGACGGGACAGAGGCTAGGGACAGGACCCAGGCCACAGCTCCTCCCGGTCCGGAGGAGCCAGTCTCACCGCGGGGCACCCGGCGGCGGCGGGCCGAAGCGGCGTGCGGCAAGCCGCGGCGGGCACGGACAGCCTTCACCTACGAGCAGCTGGTGGCCCTGGAGAACAAGTTCCGGGCCACACGGTACCTGTCGGTCTGCGAACGCCTCAGCCTGGCGCTATCCCTCAGCCTCACTGAGACGCAGGTGAAGATCTGGTTCCAGAACCGACGCACCAAGTGGAAGAAGCAGCACCCGGGCGCCGACGGGGCGGCCGCCGCCGGATCCCCTTCCACGGCCCCGGCGGCGGGGGGNCTTCCACGGCAGCGGCTGCGGGCAGCGGCAGCTCCAGCCCGCCGGGCCCCGGCTCTCTGCCCTTCCAGACTTTCCCATCATACGCCGCCACCAACGTCCTCGTCCCGCCCGCCACTCCCTTCCCACTGGGCGGAGGCCCCTTCGCGCCCTTCCTTGGCCCCGCGTACCTCGGCCCCTTCTACGCCCCGCACCTCTGAGGGAGACAGAGCAGGGCTCAAGGGTTTCGCTTCTGGTGGTTGCATAGCGATTTGGTGTCACAAAGCTGATTTTGAATAGGCGTCACGGCAGCATGTTAAAGGTACTGGCGAGGAGGAAAAACCTGCTGTAACCGGTGGATTTTATTAACACATTCGAGATGTAATTACAGGCATTGAAGACAGGAAAAGTAACTCTTTACACATGCCTGACACTAATTCCCTCCAGATTCCTCTCCAAGTTTCGTTATAAAACACTCCTAGTTGCTGTTTGGCTTGCCAGCACATGTCCCGGGAGCTTGGGAGCTGTGGCTCTCATCACTACTGCTGTTCTGATGCTGATGAAGGTGTATGCAGCCATTTCAAATTCCAGAGACACTGGTCAGAGAAGACCTCTCCAGGCTCTCAGTTTGCTCACACAACTTCGTTGTGCCCTGTTTGACCCACATTCTAGCATTGTTTCTGACATCTGGCCTGCAAGCTGTGTGTCCTTGGTCCCTATCTGGAAGAGGGGTTTTGTCTGAGTTGATGTAGGAAAACTGCAGCTCTGTGTCATCAGGTGATGAATAGGTCTCCCCGGCCTGTGGGAAGGTGTCCAGTTGCTGCTAACACACACAGCCTCTCTGCCTGCCTTTTCAGTTCATCCCCTGTGACTTCAGGGTTTGGGATGAGATGTCTAAAGATGGTTCTTTTTGCAGAGAACAGTTGTTCATGTAATAACAGTGCACTGAGTGCCCAATGAGGCAGAAAACATAAATCGGAGAAAGTGATTACATTATTCATTTCTCTAAAAATGAGGCATTTGTGGTTGAAAATAAGTAAAATGCAGGATTTCCAGCATGCCGGGGCCTATTTTCCATAACAGAGAAACACATGCTTTTTGTGCTCTGCTTTATGGAGCATTTGTTAGAAAGGAAAAATCACATTTCATCTTCATTCTTACATGCACCGGAATGAAAAGGAATTTTAGCTGGGGGCTCATCTGTCCCCACATGGACGGGAAGTAATTGGTTTAAAACAATCTGTCTTAGGCTGTTGTACAAATTATTACAACATGCTGTTGAAGGCTGAATCCTCTCGGTCTCCTGCAATGCTTTAAAATATACATTGGCTCTCCAACCAAAAAAAAAAAAAAAAAGCTCATAAATCCTATCTAGCTCTTCTTGTGTTTGTCTAAATAAAAAGGGGTTTTAAATTATTCCATGTTTAATTGGTTTTTGTACTCGGATGGAGCAGCATTTGCTTCACGGACTGGTGTTTAGACCTCATCAGTGCCCTGTATAGGTTCCTGCAGTTGTCTTTCCATGCTGGAAATTATTTGGTCTCTTCTCAATTAATCACACAGCTGTTAATAAACCATGAGGTTCATGTCAGGTCATGGTTTTGGAATTCATAACTGCTGTGTGAATGTATTTACCTGCAGGTTAATTAAAGTAAGCATTTTACTCTAATTTGACTTTGAGTTACAAAAGATGGCGGTCATTACAGCCACTCAGAACACATCCAGAGCTACCTGTTTTACTGGCCACTGAATCAACACTCCTGGGTGTCTGAGCCATTAGGATGGAGCACTGCTAACACACTATCTCTCCACTACTTGGCTGCCTGAAGTCAGTTAAGAGCTCAAACCTCACATAAAGAGAAAGATGTTCCAGTCAGCTTGGCTAGACCACTTCCCTGCCTCAGGTTAGGACTAACTGGACCTAAATCCTCTTGACCTATTTTTGGCCTCCCAGTTGTGATTGTCATCACTGTGCATGCCAAAACCAGCTTGATTTCATTTGGCTGTCACTCTAAGATGCTCCCAGAACATTAAATGCTTGGTCACCTGCAGAGCACTGAAATCTCTGTTGGGGAAGCTGACTGGTGCTCTTTATCTGAGTAGTTACTTTCCTTAACAAGTGTAAAATAGCAAAAACCAGGGAATGTTACAAATCAAAGTAACACAAATAGTGTAAATTGCTTCCTCTGAGATGTGCTTTTGCTGCTGTTCATGACCCTCTTCAAGGCTCTTTGTTTACCAGCTATTCTGCCTTTGGCAAAGCTATGTTAGCTTTATAGGAATTCTGAAAACTTGATTCCCATGCCAGAAACACCAGCCCTTTTTCTCCACCACTCCATTTAGTTGCTTCTATAGCCTAGAATCACAAACATATTTTACAGTTACTTTCAGAGAGGATATCAGTCAGAGTTTCCACTTCACATGGCTCGCACCTCTGTGCAATACTGGAAGGGTAATCTGTAGTGACAGGACTGCAGATTTTCCAGCACTGATCACAGGCCTCCAAAGCTCTCCTGGTTAAATACTTCCAATCCCTTCAGACAGACCCTTCACCTCCTGCTCTGTTAAGGGAACAGCTCCTTGGGTGAGTAGTTTTGTCCATTGCTCTTATGAGACCATCTGGATCACTGCATCCAGTTCTGGTGCCCTCAGAATAAGGAGGACATCAAACTGTTGGAGAGGGTCCAGAAGAGGACCACGAAGATGATCAGAGGGCTGGAGCAGCTGTCTTGTGGGGACAAGCTGCGAGAGTTCGGGCTGTTCAGCCTAGTGAAGACTCTGAAGAGACCTTATAGTGACCTTCAAGTACTGAAAGGGGCCTACAAGAGTCTCAGGGAGTGACTTTCTACAAGGGCTTGTAGTGATAGGATGAGGGGGAATGGACTGAAGCTTGAGGAGGGCAGATTTAGATTGGACAGTTAAAATTTTAACACTAAGGGTGGTGGAACAGGTTGCCCAGGCAGGTTGTAGATGCCCCCATCTGTGGGCCTCCCAAGGCTAAGTCCTTGAGCGACCTGGTCTAGTGA
>VWYK01094022.1:0-10004 GCA_013399775.1 Semnornis frantzii
TTTCTTTTTTATTTCTTTTTCTTCTATTTTTTCTCTTTTCTTTTTTATTACTTTTCCTCTATTTATTTATTTCCTTTTTTTATTCTTTATTTTTATTTCTTATTCTCTATTTTCTTTTTTTTTTTTTTTTTGGTGTGTGTGTGCTCTAAATATTTTCCATGCTTATAATTTCCTATTATTTGGCCCCTGCCTGGACAGAAAAGGCATTTTCACAGCATGGGAGCCTCTCTTTGAAGGGAAGCTATTACATTTTAATGCCAATTACAACACAAGTAAGAATCAGACATCTCTGCAAACTCTTCGGAGCCCCTGCCTGGGAAATAACCTCTTTGGGGAGGGGATGTGGGTTTTATTCACAGACATTATATTTATGCAGATAGCTTATTGACTCCAATTGAGCTGAAATACATCATAAACATCTGTATCAAGCACTAAACACTTGTGACAAAGATCAGCTCTAACCCCTCGGGTGTATGGCTGTAGCTGTTAAGGGAAGTGCTAGATGAATGCTCTTGAAATACAGAACATGCCAGGAATGGTTAAGGTTATCTCACATTAGGCACAGGCACAGGCACAGTGCTGCTGCCAGAGTGATTTGGGGTACAGAGGAGGGAGGAGCAGCTTCTGCCACCCTGAAGCACATCACTATAAAGGTCCCAGGCCACACTCCCAGGCTGACCTTCAGCACAGAGAGTCACAGATTGCAGCAGGTTGGAAGGGACCCTCAAAGTCTCTCTTGTCCAACCTCCCCTGCAGTCTGCAGGGGCACCTCCATCTAGAGCAGGTTGATCAGAGACACATCAAGTCTGACCTTGAGTATCTCCAGGGATGGAGCCTTCATCACCTCTCTGGACTTGTTCCAGAATTCCACCACTCTTATGGTGCAGAACTTCCTCCTGATGTCCAATCTCAATCTCCCCTGCTCCAGTTCCAAACCATTGCCCCACATCCTATCCCCACAGGCCCTTCTGAACAGTCCCTTCCCAGCCTACCTGTAGGTCCCCTTCAGATACTGAAATGCTGCTCTAAGGTCTCCCTGGAGCCTCCTCTTCTTCAGGCTGAACGACCGAAACTATCCCAGCCTGCTCTTGCAGGAGAGGTGCCTCAGCCTCCTCACCATCTTTGTGGCCCTCACCTGGACCATCTCCATCAGGTCCAGGTGCTTCCTGCCTTGAGGGCTCCAGAACTGGCCCCACCCCTGCAGGTGAGGTCTCAGCAGAGCAGAGCAGAGGGGCAGGATCCCTTCTCTCCATTTCTGGCCACACTGCTTTGGCTGCAGCCCAGGTTGCCATTGGCTTTCTGGGTTGCAAGTGCCCATTGCTGGCTCATGCCCAGCTTATCCCCAACCCACACCCCCAAGTCCTTCTCTGCACAGCCTCTCTCCTGCTACAGCTAGACTCAAATTGAAGCAGGGACAGATAACCTCACTCCAAACAAATCATGGTATGAGATTGGGATTCAGCTTCCCTGTGCCAAAAAAAAAAAAAANNNNGACAAAAAAAAAAAAAAAAAAAAAAAAAGAAAGGAGAATTCAAGGGGGAAATGTTTGCAAAACACACCTGAGGTGTCCAGGTATCAGCTGCTAAATCACCACTGCTAACATCACCAACCAAACCTCATGGACCCCATTTCTGCTGCAACCCAAACCTAAGCACAGCAGCATCCTTCAACCCCACATCATGAAAGGCTGCAAGACCCTTTTTGTTTTAACTGGGGAGGGGGAAAAAAAAAAACAACACCCAAACCTAACCCCTCACACCTCTTTCTCTATAAAAACCCAAAGGTTTGGTGACCCCAAAATATTTCCTGCGTTGAACCCACCAGGTTGTTTTGAGGAAGGGGAAAGAAAAGCCAATGGAGTGCTGGGCTGCAGCAAGAGCAGTGTGGGCAGCAGGGCAAGGGAGGGGATTCTGCCCCTTTGCCCTGCTCTCCTCAGACCCCAGCTGCAGTCCTGGGTGCAGTTGTGGAGCCCCCAGCACAGGAAGGACATGGAAGTGTTGGAGCCAGTGCAGAGGAGGCCAGCAAGATGGTGAGAGGGCTGCAGCATCTCTGCTGTGAGGACANACAACCTCCCTGGAGGTGTTCAAGGCCAGGTTGGAGGAGGCCTTGAGTGAGCTGTGCTAGTGGGAGGTGTCCCTGCCTATGGCAGGGGGTTGGAACTGGTTGAGCTTTGAGGTCCCTTCCAACCTTCCCATTCTATGATTCTACGATTCTATGAAATGAACAACTTCAAAAGGTGCTGAAAGCAGGAAAACAAGCAGAGCACTGGGTTCAAAGACCCATCACAGAGTCTCCTTCTATTTAAATCCTCTGGGAATATATTAAAATAGCTGAAATCAAAACAAAACAGTGGGGTTTGTAGGGGAGGGGGGGAGGTTGAGCTTCCCTCCTTCTCTCCCCCCACTCTGTTTATTTTTTTTTCCTGTCAAGGAATTTTGCCATCCAGCAAATGAGCAGGAAAAAAATGTGTTATTCAGTGAGCTCTGCTCACTGCACCAGATAATAACAAGAAATAAAGGGAGAAAAGGAGAAAGGGCCCCTGAATCTGAGCAGATAATGAGAGCCTGGTGGTGATGAAGCAAGGGGCTTGCAGGACAAGACACCACTGAGAACTGGCACAGGGAGTGGGTGCTGGAGTGGTGCCAACACACATGTGCTGCCAGACAGGCACTGCCCTCAGTGGGCCACTCTGAGAAGGACATTGAGGGGCTGGAACAGGTCCAGAGAAGGGCAACAAAGCTGGAGAAAGGTCTGGAGGGAGCAGCTGAGGGAGCTGGGGATGTTGAGCCTGAAGAAGAAGAGGCTGAGAGGAGATTTCATTGCTCTCTACAGCTCCCTGCAAGGAAGATAGAGGGAGGTAGGGGTTGGTCTACCTTCCCAAGTAACAGGTGATAGGATAAGAGGAAATGGCCTGAAATTGTGCCAGGGAAGGTTCAGGTTGAATCTTAGGAACAATTTGTTTGCTCCAAGAGTGGTCAGGGATTGGAAGAGGCTGCCCAGGGAGGTGGTGGAGTCCCCATCGCTGGAGGTGTTGGAGAAATGTAGACACAGCACTGTTTGAGACATGGTTTAGTGGGCATGGTGTGTTGGGTTGAGTTGGACTTTGATGATCTTAGAGGTCTTTTCCAAGCTGAATGGCTTTGGAATGGCTCCTGCACTGGTGGTCGACCCAGATTAGCCTCTCCAATGAAGCTCTTCATGTCACACCCCCAACAAAGAGGCCAGAAAGAAGCAGGGGAAAGAGTATAGGCTGCAGAACATGAGGTCAGGAAAGCTTCTCCTTCCATACACTTTCATTCTGATCTGCTATTACAGAAGGAGACATCCTAAAATAAAAGAAAGCATCCCAAATCTCTTCTCATCCCAAGTGTCATTAAATTTTCAGCAGGCAACAACTAGAATCAGCAACTGTACACGAGAACCACAACACTGAACAGCAGAGAAGCTTAGGACCAACCCAGGAGCATCTACATCTCCCTCTCCCCATGAAGTCAAGCTCTCACCATAAGCCTGTGATACTGTCATGCAAATCTCTTCATCACCTCAACAGAACAGGCAAATGGGTGAAGCAGGAAGAGCAGAGATGGGACTGATGGATGTGGGCTCTGGCACTCTGGACTCTCCTGCTCTGCCACAGCCCCCCTGTGAGACCTTGAACACATCACACTGCTTCCTTGTGCTCAGCTCCCAGCCAGGTCTGGATCCCCTTCAAGGGTGCTTTGGAGGAAGGATATTTACAAGCCTGAGGTGCCAAGGTGGAAACTCATCCCTAAAGACATTCAAGGTCAGGTCTGATGGGGCCCTGAACAACCTGATCTAGCTGGAGATGTCTCTGTTGACTGCAGAGAGGTCAGACAAGATGACCTTCAAGGGTCACCTCCTAGATGATGCATTCTGTGGTCCTATGAAGTTACGACAGCAAAAGGCACCAAATCCCAAGCAGCCAGGACCACCTACACTTCCTTTTCCCCATCAAGTCAAGCTCTTGAGCACCTCCTCTTCCCCAGGAAACCAAACCCCACACCCACTTTTCCACACACACCAGCAGCTGCTGCTGCAGGCTGCAGGCAGTAGAGGCGCAGATGCCAGACACGTCTCCAGAGCAGGCTCCTCTGTCATCATTTCAGGGCATCCAATGCTGCTAATTGATACAGGGGAATACTCTCATTTGCTCAGCAGCAAGCTGAAGCGTTGATAATTGATGGATTGGTTTGCCTTTGATGATCTGCAAAATTAAAAGCCCCAACCCTGCAAGGTACTGAGTACCCCACATGAGAGCCTGCATGCTCCTCAAGCCCCAGAGGCAGTCAAGCAGAAAGGAAAGGACTGAGCAGGATTGGGCCTTAATTCAGCAGGCCCCATGACTGTTTGCAACTGTATCTATTAATATGGATTTAATTGTGGAGCTGTGTTTTATTATTGTCACTTGAAATGAAATTAAGGTGAAGGAGATGCTAGTCCTCCAAGGAGCATCTATAGTTCATCCCCAGAGGACTTTTACTTCTGGTAGTGGGCAAATAGGCAAAAAAAAATTGTAACAAGACATCTTCTTTTACCTGAAATTGGAGAACTGATGGCATTGGAAGAGACCTTTGACATCATGCCCCCTCCCTATGAGTGCTCAGAGCCAGTTTGGATAAGGTCTTGAACAACTTCATCTAGTGGAAGATGTCCCTGCCCATAGCAGGGGGTTTAGACCTGGATGATCTTTAAGGACCCTTCCAACCCAAACCATTCTATGAATCTATGATCATCAATTCCAGCCACTCACCCAGAGCTCACAACCCTACCACGTCTGCAAGGCCACTGCCACTCAATCACATCTCTCAGCACCACATCCACACAGCTCTGAAACACCTCCAGGGTTGGGGACTCCACCACCTCCCTGAACAGCCTGTTCCAGAGCCTGGGAACCCTTGCTGGGAAGAAATTTTTCCTAATATCCAACCTGAACCTCCCCTGGCACAACTTGAGGCTGTTTCCTCTTGTCCTGGCACTTGTTGCATGTGAGAAGAGCCCAACCCTCACCTCACCCCAACCTCCTTTCAGGGAGCTGTAGAGCACAATGAGGTCTCCCCTCAGCCTCTTCTTCTCCAGACTAAACACCCCCAGCTCCTCCTCATGAGACTTCTGACAAAAGGTTTGCTTCAAAAAAAACCAACACCCCAAACTCTGAGGGCACTGCAGGTTTTGCATTGTCCTAGGATGGTCCTTGCAACACTTCCCTCTCCCCCAGTTCTGGTTTTTTGGTCCTTGCAACACCTCCCTCTCCTCCTATGCTGCTTTGAGGTTAATTGGAATATTTTAATGAAAAAAAAATTAGATGATAGGCTGTGAAAAGCAAACAATGGTGAGGTCTGCTTCACTCATAGGTTTGCTGAGATGTATAAAAACAAGGACACAAATATATCAGAGTCATAGAATGGGGAGGTTGGAAGGGACCTCAAAGATCATTTAGTTACAATCCGCTCAGGGACACCTCCCACTAGCACAGGTCACTCAAGGCCTCATCCAACCTGGCCTTGAACACCTCCAGGGAGGTTGTGGAGCACAGAAGACCTCCAGGGAGGTTGTGGAGCACAGAATCACCCAACATGATCAAAGATCAAAGATCACATTGGGTGATTCTGTGCTCCACAACCTCCCTGGGCAACCTGTGCCAGTGTCTCACCACCCTCACTGCAAACAACTTCCCTCTGACACTTCAAACCCATTGTCCCTTGTCCTGTCATTCCCAGACCTTGTCAATATTCCCTCTTCAGCCTTCCTGTAGCCCCCTTCAGATCCTGGAAGGCTGCTATAAGGTCTCTTGGAAGCCTTCTGCTCTCCAGGCTGCAGACCTCCAACTCTCGTAGCCTGATAGAGAAACAGGACTGAGAGTCTGTCTCTGGGAGCTGCTGTGTCTGCTGCCTTTCTGCTGTTAACCCAACTCATCACTCTGCTTCTAACCTCCCTGGCCCATCCTCCAAACTCACCTTGCAGGTGAGCCAGACTCTGGGGTAAGGCAGAGGGGTAGAAAGAAGATGGAAGGGTGGTTGGGAGCCCCTCCTGGGGTCTCTGATTTCTGGGAGGGGAGTTGTGTTTCTGTATTGCCTTTAACTTGTCTATGTCTGTAACTATTCCTGTCTGTTGTGTATATCTCTGCTTGTACATCATGCTGAGCTGTAAATAGAGCTTCAGTCCTTAACTTCCAGTTGGCTGAGGTTGGTCTGGGAGATTTTCATAGTCAGGGTGGGGGCAGGTAACTCCCAAACCATCACTCCTCCCCAGTTCCATCACACTTGCCTGACAGGAGATACTTATTGCAGTCCAACTTTCCTGGAGAACACCAAGTGAAGTGCACACAAAGCTGCCCCACAAGCCAGACACTGAACATGTATTTTTTTTTCCCCTCCCAACACATTCAGCAAGCTGAAGGGAGCTGCTTACAGAGATGGGGAGAACATCAGCTGGCCATGCCATGATCCATCAAGGCAGGATTTCTCCTGAGCCCTACAGATTGCTGACCCACACACATCAACACCACCAGATTCACAGGGTCAAGGAGACTGTTGTGGTTTGGGAGTTTCCTGCCCTCCCTCCCCATCAAATTCACCAGCTGGAAGCCAAGGAATGAAGCTGTATTTAGAATGTGGCACAAATCTACAAGCATACAGACACAACATACAGAGACACTTACACCTACATGGAATTAGATACAAGTTAAAAGTAAGAGAGAAATACAAAACCCCTCCCAAACAGCAGAATCACTCAGGAGGGCTTTCAAACCAACTCCCCTCCTTCTTTCCACCCCCACCCTTGTATCATAGCATCACAGAATCAGAGAATCAGAGAATCACAGAATGACAGAATCACAGAATCACAGAATCATAGAATCACAGAATGACAGAATCACAGAATCACAGAATCATAGAATCACAGAATCACAGAAATGTTAGGGGCTGGAAGGGACCTCCAAAGCTCAGCCAGTCCAACCTCCCTGCCAGAGCAGCATCACCCAGAGCAGATCACACAGGAACACATCCAGGCAGGGTTTGAATATCTCCAGAGAGGGAGACTCCACAACCCCCCTGGGCAGCCTGTTCCAGTGCTCTGTCACCCACACAGGGGAAAAAAATCCTCCTCATGTTTACAGGAAACTTCCTATGTCTCAGCTTCCACCCAGTGCCCCTTGTGCTGTCATATCAAAAATGTTATGTGCAGGGGTGAGATTGTCAGGGAGTTAGAAGCAGAGTGATTAGTTTGAGTTGCACAGGTCCAGGCAGAGGTATCAGTGAAGCTGGCAGCAGCCAGCCAGAGACTGACTTTATGTTTCTTGTTTTCCTATCTCTCAGCAGAAGAAACCAGTGATACAGACATCACTGTTCTTTCCTTTTCACAGCCAATGATCTAATTTCTCTCATTCCAATATCCCAGTTAGCCCCAAAGCAGCACAGAGACATATGTCTGAAGGATGGCAGCTGCATGGTTCCTCTCAGATTTGCCCTGCCAGTCAGTCCATGCCTCCCCTCCATCTACTGCTCCCTCAGCAATGACTCCCCTGATCACAAGCCACCATCAGCACTCCAATCTTGGCTTCATGACTCAAAGAGAAAGCAGAAGAGCAATAAGGAGCCAATGCCCCACACCAGCCTCTCAGAGCCAGCTGCCTAGAGGACAAACCATGGCAGCAGCCCTGCCCAAGTGCTTGTGACCAGTCTCAGGAGGAGCTGAAGGGGACACTGCCATCCGCATACATCCTCCCCATTACTGTCTCCCTGGCTCAAGTCGCTGTGGCTTAGAGGGTTTCAAGATGCAGCAAGGTCGGTGCCACCCAAGCTCTCCTCTGCATGTCCCAGCATTTGTTCCAGCTTATTTCTATCCAGATTCTCAGATTATTGCCATTAAATTATGATAATGTAAGCATCCTGCATTCTGGGCAATGCAGACAGAGATGCCCAGGCAGGATGCCTGCCAGCAACATGGGTTGGCTGCACCTCCTGAGTGTCTCTTAATTATCTCTTTCTGATGCAGAAAGGTCTGAGCTCAGGTGAGTGCTCTCTGCTCTCTCCTATTTGATTCAATTCTATGGCTCATGAAATATGCTCCTGCTTCCCTCGAAGGACAAATGGAATGAAACAGCCCCTTGGAAAGAGACAAACGATGGAGGGTGAAGGCATCACTCAAGAGAGACTTTGGGAAAGTCAGGTGGTGATTTTGAAAGGTGCCTGAGGAACTAATCCAGGAATGGAAGTAACAGGAAAATCAGTCAATTAATTCACTGAAGCACTGCATGGACCTGTGACAAAGCCTGCTACAAAGCATGCCCAAGGGAGGCTGAAAGGCACTAGGGAGCAGAGGGACAGCACCACCAAGCAAGGGGCTGAAAGGGGCCATGGCCATGCACACAGCAGAGATGTGAACTGGGGTGGCACTGAGGTGGTAGGCAAGCACCAATATAGGCTGAGACAGTGACTGGCTTGAGAGCAGCCTTGGAGAGAGGAACTTGGGGGTGCTGGTGGATGAGAAGCTCAACATGAGCCAGCAGTGTGCACTTGCAGCCCAGAGAGCAACCAGAGTCTGGGTTGCAGCAAGAGCAGTGTGGGCAGCAGGGAAGTGATCCTCGACCTCTGCTCTGCACTGCTGAGACCACAGCNTGACATTCTCGTGGCCTTTCAGTATCTGAAGGGGGCTACAAGAAAGCTGGGGAGGGACTTTTTAGGTTGTTAGGTAGTGATAGGAATGGGGGAAATGGAGCAAAGCTGGAAATGGGGAGATTCAGATTGGATGTTGGGAAGAAGTCTTCAGCATGAAGGTGGTGAGAGCCTGGCAGGGGTTGCCCAGGGAGGTGGTGGAAGCCTCATCCCTGGAGGTGTTTAAGGCCAGGCTGGATGAGGCTGTGGCCAGTGTGAGGTGTCCCTGCCCATGGTAAGGGGGTTGGAACTGGTTGATCCTTGTGGACTTTTCCAACCCTGATTGATTCTATGATTCTAAGAGCCACCAGGCTTCACCCCTTCTACCTCTGATCAGCCTCCACAAGGAGGTCCCTTGGGTGGTGGTAGCTACCAGCACTACATCCACTTGGCCAATAGCAACTGCAAGGGCCTTTAAGGCCCTACAGGTAGGTGCTGCAGGACAAAAAGGGAGTCTCTATGAGGTAGGAGAAGACAGCTGAGCACTGAGCAGCATGGCTGCTGCAAGGCTGAAGGGAGAAGTCGAAGGAAATTTGGCAGAGAGCTGGGCAGAGAGGTAGATTGTCCTCAGGGCAGCTGCTGTGAGCTGCCACCACCCATGGCAAAGTCCTCCAGGAGCATTAAGTTCAGATCATCACTGGTGGGGTTAGAAAAAGCAATGCCTGGGATCAACTCTGACCAACACTTGGCCAGAGGAGACCCCTGGAGATACTGCACCTTCCCTGGGGCCACCTACACCAGCAGAGAGATCTGAGAGAAGACCTCTTGAGCTGCCCTTTCTTTGTTCTTTGAGGTTATCCATGGCCACAGCAGGGCCCACAGAGGATGCCTCTCTCCAGCACTGAAGCAGGAGGTAATTAAATACGAGGAGCCTCCCATTGTCAGTGCTGTGACTCTGTTTTGGCAGCCAGCTCCAGCAGAGCAGAAGAGGGAAGATTTGATTTTAATCACGCAGATTTCAGGTTTTATTTTGCTCATTAAAATTTCTGATAAGGATTTACTCTGACATTATGCAGTATTTGGGGAGAGGATGTGTGGCAGTGGGGGGAGAAGGGAGGTGGAATGGAGAGGGCTGTGCTTCCTCGTGATGAGAGGATCTTTCTTGCCTCCCCATGATAGGCAGGAGGATATGAGCAGGTGTTATTTGAAAAGGGAAAGGATTTGGGGGGAAGAGAGGAATGGGAGGGAATCATCCACACTAAATCAAGACTCTAAGCCCTGGATTACAGACAAAAAAGGTCCCAAAGACTGAGATTTAGTGCCCCATTTTGTACCTCCCAGAAGGTACAGAGCAGACACTCTCCTAACTCTCTTTTACTCTGCTCTCCTCAG
>VWYK01094023.1:1201-17556 GCA_013399775.1 Semnornis frantzii
TTTTGTTTTGTTTTGTTTTGTTTTTGTTTTGTTTTGTTTTGGAGAGTTAGAGAGCAACCGGGAATTACAGAGTTTACAGAGGATGAAAAATCCTCCTAATGTTGTAGCAGTAGGGAGAAGCTGGAATATATTTCTCCTTATCAACCAAAAAAGTAACAACTTTTTTTCTAACTGAAACAAGAAGTTTCAAATAAATATACTTGGTATTTCAAGTTTCATAAAGGAAGCCACATGAATTACCTTCATACTTCCCTGGGGCAATCTCTAGTTCCCAGTTTGAGGAGTGACCTTTATATTATCATACATATGAGTGTGCTTAACTTACATCAGTTCTGACATGTTCAGAGTGATATTACAGCGCAAGCACAGTAAAACTCTTCTGGCCCTCAGGCAGCATCTGTCAAGCTGTCCTGCTGCAACTGGGCCAAACTGTGCACACTCTCACAGTCTAGACTCCCCCACATGTCCTTCGTTCAACAATTCACAGTTAACAAAGAGCACACAAACCAACACTCCTGTTCATGGAGATACTCGTCCTGTTTCCCTTTTTTACTGTTTGCACTACTAGATGATCACGTACAACTAATACAGTGTACGTGATTTCTCCAAGACATGTGCCAATACCTTGTAAAAAAGCAGGGTAAAATCACGTGTCATTTTCACCAAGTGGCCTATATGCTCATCTGACAGCTGGCAAACCTGTAAGACAAGAATGCTTTTCAGAAAATTAAAATGCTAAGAGATGACAGCAAAAAGGCATGTAGGGAAAGGGCACTTGGAACACCTCCAGCTGATAGGGACTCACATTGTTTCCTGTTCACTTCATACGTATCTCAATGAACCAGTACATTTTCACATTTTATACTACATGGCCTCACTGTGTGAATACCAGTATACTATGCCTCATCTGTGCAAGACAGGAGGTAGAAACTTCAGTTGTCTTATTCTACATTGATCTAAGAGTTCCTGATCACAGGAATCACATGTTGTTAACAACTCTTTAATTCTCTATTTCCTCTTTGTCTGTGGTAAAATCCATTAATCAGGAGAGGTTCTTTCTATGAGATATTTTCAGGAAGAATACTTGAGCTGAAGGCACCACAATTAGAGAGATTTATTAACCCAAATTCATTTTTATTAAGAATTCAAAATGTTGTCACATTTTTCCACCCTCTGCCAGCTGACACTGCAGACAGAATTAACATTGAGACTCATCCTATGAAAAAGCTTTCAGAAATACTACCATTTAAAAAACCCACAACTGTTCAGTTACAATGTTCAGTTGCTTTCTGTTACATTCTATGCAATCTCAATTTCTTTTGTAAACATCAGACTTCTTTTCAACCACAGTATGGAGATGCATGGTTGAGGAATTAACCAAAAATAGTATGGTAAACTACAGTAGAAAAGCGAATTATGCCAACTAGCAGGGCAGGAATTGAAGCATCTGCAGAAATAGTCAGCTCTACCACACAGGCTGTTTTGGGTAGTAACTGAACAAAGAAAACCTGAGCACTCTTCACTGCCCTTTATTCATAGGCTGACAATTAAATAGTAGCGTAAAGTAATGCTAGATAAAGTTGTAAGAGAGAAGATTTAACCCCTCTCCCCTTTCTCTGTGAGGCAGGAGTAGCAGCAACTACCGCCACAGCAAAGGAAGTTTTACTATTAGCCATAATGATAAAACATTGGTGTCTTAGAATAAATTAAGAAATGACCAATTATAAAATAAAGGTAAGAAGATGAAAAAATATTATATAAACATGTAGATATGTTAATACTTAGGTGTCACCCACCTTAACAGATGGACAAAGACCACTGTCAAAAAGTGCTTCATTTTTTATGATATTTCCCACCCCAGGTAATACTGCTTGATCCAGTAACACATCACACAGCATACGGGTTTTCTGCTGTTTAATCTCAGTTTCTGCCCTTGAGAAGCTAAACTTTGGAGAACAGACATCCAAGCTTTCCATCATTCTTACTTTCTGCTCACTCTCAGCTGCACTTCTGGAAGAGAAAAATAGATTAAGATTTATTTTTAACTATATGCTAATATAGCAGTATGATTTTAAAACCAGCACATTAAAGTATAACAATAGAACATTATATGCAGGTAATGGAAACCACAAAAACACAGGACGAGGCATAGAAATTATCTTAACTACCCCTCCCAAAACCAGGGCAACAATACATGCATGGAACACACATCTTGTCCAAGATAGAAGAAATCATCTTCATTTTGTTCATACTAGTTTGAAAAATAATAAGCAGGTCTTTGCTTTGGAATGACTTCCAACATGCAAATCCCACCGTTTTAGACCATTGAATATAATTAATTGTATGGATACATGATCTAGTAGTTACACCACAATAAAACATGTATTTTCTTAAACCTTGATTTTATTACTTTAAGTATATTCATTTGAAAATATAACAGCATAAGAAGTCTCAAGTTTATATAAGCTTCTATGTTTTGTAATGTTAAATATGCATCTGTTACTTGAATTTACATGCTCTTTTTTGCCCAAGCCTCAAGTGCTTTAAAATAAAGATTGCTATGTTATTATTGCCAATTTGCTTGCAAAAAGAAAACAAAATAAAAACAGAACCTTGAGAGTGTAACTATATAAAACCAGTAACCATCACAGGTCCTTACTTTTAGGCAAGTGAGACTAGCCTGGAAATTAAGAGGCAATGGGCTTCAGCATCCAAAACCAAGAAGGGAATCAAATCCAACTTTCATTCCCAGTGTCTGCACTATCTATCTAATGAGTCTATGGCATCAACTACTTTAACTGTATGTAAACTCTAATATAAAAAGTAAAGAAAAATGTGATACCTTTAGAAAGTTTTGTTTCATTGTATTCAAGCACTTAGTTCCTGTGTTCTTAATATTATAAAAACAAATGAACCATGCTGTGCTTAATTTGCTTAGCTTCTGCTTTACCTGTACTCTGCTGTCACCTCGAAAAAACAGACAACGTCCTCAGTAAGCTGTATCTCCAAAACTGGTAGTGCTCCATTTCTGTCTTTGCTTCCATCAGGATTAATGCACATGGAACCATTCATACCGAAGTGAATCCTCAGATAAAAAGAGAGTTCTTAGGAGTATTTCAACAATGTTTCCAATTAGGCTATTTTTTTTTTATGTTATGAACTATCAAACCAAGTTATTTCACAGGCAATTAACAGTAACATGGCAACAAACTACCTGCTTACATAGTGCTCAGCTCCCAGAGAATAACTCTCCTCAAGTCAAAATCATTTCCAAACAGCAGTTTTCCTGTGGCCTTCATAATTTATTATACAAAAGCCAATGTGATCATTAAGTAACAATTTTTTGATGTATCACACTGAGAATTTTTTTCACTTGACAAGTTGGTCTTTCAGCATAGGTCCTTAAGTCCTCAGGGAGGCTGAAAGAAATGAGTCTATTTTACCAGACAATTTTCCGTTAAATCAAGCAGAATTCACCTGGTATGAAACTAAAGATTTCAATCCCCACATTGCCAAAATTGTTATCATATCAAAGCTACTTCCAGCAATGCCATGAACAAAGTAATTAACATCTGCCATATGTTGTTTTCTGGTTTTCTTTGCCTACGACCAAGGCAAAACCTGCAGGTCAATTAAAAAGTAATAAAAGAAAGAAACTGAAAAATGCACAGATGGAAAGGAGTAGATGATCTTGGAGGTATTTTCCAACCTGGTTGATTCTATGATTCTATGACGTACTCTTTCAAGCATTCCTTTTACAGGTTACTAATGATTTAAGAGTCATTACATTTTGTAAAGTCTCCTGGGAGCAAGTATACTTGAGCAAAGGACATATATAACTATGGTCTCATACATTTTCTTTATTACAAATTCACCTTGTACATTCAAGTCCTTAATAAAAAATAAAAATAATAACCAAAATCCATCTAAGACACAGGGAGTATCCTCCTTCCATACACTGTATATTACAAAAGCTAGATTGCTTTGTAACTTCAAAAAATAATGCAGAACTACACAAATTACCAGAAACACTACAGACTTTATGTATTCCCTTTCACCCCATTACATTTCAGAGAGGATAGGCACTCTAAACATATGGTGTGCAGGTTTGAGCTAATTGGAATATTTTAATAGAGAAAATTATAGTATAGGCTGTGAAGGAAAACAATGCTGATGTCTACTTCACTCATAGGCTTGCTGAGATGTTTAGAAAAGGTACTCAAAACAAAGATAAGAGAGTGTCTCGAGCTCGCAGTCAGTGTCTCTGGGGCACAGCATCTCGGGCTGTCTGGCTTCTGGCTTCGCCACTCTGCTGAGTAACCTCACTAACCACTTTTCTTCTAATCGCCCCCAGCCGACCCTCAAAAATTCACCTTGCGCGTAAGGCAAAGCTTGGGGTAAGGTATAGGGGTGGACCGAAGGTGGAAGGGTGGTTGGGAGCCCCTCCTGGGGTCTCTGACTTCTGGGAGAGGTGTTGTGTTTCCGTATTACCTTTAACTTGTATATTTCTGTAAATATTCCTGTATATACTGTATATATCTGCTTGTATATTGTGCTAAGCTGTAAATATAGCTTCATCTCTTAACTTCCAGCCGGCTGAGTTCTAGTCTGGGTCATTTTACAAACTGGGGGGGCAAGGAACTCCCAAACCGTCACATATAGATTATGACAATATTTCACAAGGAGTTGGCATTAAGACTATGCTTAATGTAACTTTCTCATAGCATTTACTCATTGTTTTCACTTTTAAAAAATCTGTGTCTTTCCAAAACTTTCTGCTTACAAGTCAGTTCAGGTGATACAGTTATTTTAGCCACTCGGATGTTCAGCAGCCATTTCCAGTTCTCAGGCACCATGACAGAACTGCACAGGCTTAACTAGTCAAATTCTTTTTAAACTAAGCTCTCACATCTTGCTACCAATTAGTAATGCACTGAATGCTTCCAGAAAGTTATTTTTAAAGAAATAGCATTAATATTAACAACTTATGGCTTCATTTACTAAACTCGTGTTTAGAAGGAGCATTAAGAAGCACAACTATTAGCTGCCGTAATGATTCATCAGTTCATTAGTAGAAAAAATAATTCAGTCATGGTTATGCATTTAAATTGAAAAACTTTTAAGAAATTTACAGAATTCCACTCCAGTGTTTCATTATCCTTGATGTCCTCAAATAGGGCAAAATAGATATACTTTCATTTTAATTAAAGTAGTAGAGGCACATTAGAGCTGGGATCTGTTATTCAATGGCAGTAGTAAGTTGATTTTTGTTTTTTGTTGTTTAAAAAGATGAGGGGTTTGAATTATTTAGTGCTACACAATATTGTAAGGATGTGCTTTTGTTTAATTTTCCCCATAAAAATAGAATATTAATAGCAGCACTGTCAAACCGTTACATGGAAACGTAAAAAACAGACAATTCATATGACCAAGTTTTAAGGGCCAACAGGTAATTCCCACTCGAGAGAGTAAATGTCTTTCCTTTAAGGGATTTGGAGCCAACAATTATCTCTTTCCTAAGAATATTTTTGTCTCTTTTCAGATATGCAAAAACATATGTGAGTTATCAATTTTCAGAAACCTTTCTAAACCATTTATCACTCCAAATTTATATGAATACCACGCCATGGAAACTAAAATCTGGTCAGCTTCTTTCACATAGCTGTATCATTTCTGTGCAAAACATGCAGTGCACACAAGTCTCTCCTGCACAACTCACAACTGTCGGAATTTTTTCATCCTTTTTATGATTACTAAGTGACTTTGAATGCAAATTTGCGGGACAAAACAACCAAAAAAATCCCAAACCCCAGATTTCTCTAAAACCCTCAACTTTCTTCAGTGGCTTTAATGCCTTTGCTTAAATGGACATTAAAAAGTAAAAGTACTAATTTCTTAAGGTGTCCTTGCCTATTTATACTAAAAATAAAAAAAAATTGCTTTTACTGCCCACCATGGATTGCAAACACACTGAACTTCATTTGTTAATTGCTGTCCACAACATGGCAACACTTCAGAAGCATCCTCCTCATTTGCAAGTCAGGCAAACAGTAGCCAAACTGTGCAAAACAATTTCATGGCCAGGTTATCTTCTCCCACCAGGCAGTCATTCCCCACTTAAGAAAATCCAGGAGCATAAAATCAGTTAATTACCCTTCATGGCCTAGTCTTTCACAAGACTTGTCTGACTAATATTCTTCCAGCATGACTACCAGCTTTTTACTGGTAATCTTAGCATACGATAAAAGCTGATTTTGTTATGTTGAGAAACTATGTAGACAAACAGAATCCACATATTGGCAACCTTCCTCATGACAAAAACATCCTATATTTAAAAGTTAACTTCAGTAAAGAAATAATACATCCTCTGAAAGCATATTCCTTGTCTTCTCTCCCAAAAACAATTCATAGGCTGTTATAAGATGCATTTTCTGAAGCCTTCCTCTAGGCCTCAATATCTTGAAGATGTACAAGATACATTTTTAAAACAAGAGCATGAATACCTTCATTATCAGATAAGTTACTTCTGCCTTCTGTGTAGAGGAAGCTTTTCCTGTACATAACGTCAACATTTCCAGTCAAATAATTGACATGAGTGACTTCTTAAATACAGTTTCTAAAGTTAAAGTAGCTGCTGAGTTGATTAAACTTTTAAGATTTTCAAATGATAAATGAAAATTGTTTTCATTAAGTTATTCCTGTTGGCCAGAAAGCTTAGGAATTATTTAGAATCTTTCAGGGTACAGAGGATTGTATTTTCCATATTAGAACTTGGCCATGTTTTCTTTCTGAAGAGAAATTTTGCAAGATACTCAAATCCCTTAGTAACAGCTTCTTTCTTCTGATAATGTAATACATGTAACAGTCATTTTAAAAAGGCTAACATCTGTATCTGTTACCTATCCTGACTTTTTTTTTCTAATCTTCCTTTATAACTGACATATCTTTTTCTTTTTAAAAATGCCTTTTTCTTCTGTGGTTGAATTAAATAAAGCACAATACAAAGAAGATCAACTGATTAGGACCATAATCCTATCCTTCACTAACATGGATAGCTTTAGACATATATGCAGTCCTATCCTAATAGTTACTTGTCCAATTGCCATGTAAAGACTGGAATATGCTTTTAAGATTAGCTGCATTTCTCTGACAACAGGAGAAGTAAGTATATAGCACTATATATGATAATCAGCAGGCCCCTGCTACCAAAGATCAGTCTGCACATCATTCCAGGTAATTACTAATATACCACAGCCTTTATTTATCCAGTACAGAACCACTGTAAACTCTTACAGTTGCAGCATAGTTGCAGTTCCACCTCTTTCCTATCACAGCAGTGACAATGGCAAAATATTACGTCACAGAATTGTAAGGTATTTGTTGATATTATCAGTTCTAAATTACCAAAAATTACGACCCTACGGCTTTGTTCAAGGTAAGTCACACAGTAACAAAGCCCACACTGAATGCAGAATTGATGTTGTTTTCTTCTTTAAAGGTTCAGAAAGACTAGAATTCTGTTGCAAACAGGGTAAAAGAAAAACATTCAATGCAAGCCTTACCTATTAAATACAAGAGCCTTACTTTTATGTATTCAGTGCTAATTACCATAAAGAATGAGATTTTTTTTTAGTTGACTTTGCAGTACACATACTGAACTAGAAGTAGTAAACTAGATTCCAAATACAACCTTGGTGTCTAGTACAAGATGCCAAGGGGTTAAAGCATATAACAAAATCCTATGCACATCAACAAAATCTAACAAGCTCTCCAAAGCATGAACAATGATTTAGCAAGTTTACCATTTGTTTAGGAGATATGATTTCACTAGAAATTGAGTTAATATTTTTTTACAGCCAAACCACTCACTTGCCAAATTTAAAACCATACTACCAAACCAAGATGTTAATATTGTTAAAAAAAAAAGATAGCATACATGTGTACATATAGAGTATCTTCTGCAAGAGTTTATTAGCAGGGCAATTGAATCATTAAAAATTAAGCACAGAACTTCAGTCCACATTTCTTAAGGAAAGCTAAAAGAAATTGCAAGTACAATTTGTAGTGGAAAATATTAAGTAACTCTAACTTCATGCACTTCTCTGGGTTTTGTCCCTAGAAAATGCAATTTCGTGTTTGAAACAAAGTTTTTCAAGGAGTAACTGTCTTTTCCAGACAGCTTTACATGGAATCATAGACTATGAATAAAAGTGGCAAACTAACTGAAAATGTGACTATATCCAGTATGGCCAGCACTGCAAAGAGACTGCTTAGAAGTTTCTTGTTACACCAATTTTCAAATCAAGCCTAGATTAACAACTTGACCCCTCGCTTCTACATATGTACAGTCTGAACACATAGCCTTTTTCTGGCCTCTTACCTCAAAGCCTTCTGATCAAAATACATAAAAAGTTCCTTTCCCAATGTCTCCACTCCTCTGTAAACACATCCGACAAGGAAATCATGACCAGAGAGTCTCTGCTCACTTGTAGCAGTCTGCTGAAAATGAATATGCAGAGATTAAAACAGAATTTATACTACTTTGATTAGCCTACTTTGGTCAAGAGCTTACCCAGATGGTTGAAAGAGGTGACTCTGCACTCTGCTCTGGTGAGACCTCACCTAGAGTACTGTGTCCAGCTCTGGGTCCCCCAACACAAAACAGATGTGGAGCAGGTGCAGAGGAGGGCTGAAAGAGAAGCTGAACGAATTAGGAGAGGAGAAATCTCCAGGAAGACCTGGGGAAGGACTGTTTAGAAGGGCTTGTAGCAATAGGATGAGGGACAATGGTTTTAAACTGAAGCAGGGTATATTTAGGATGGACATAAGGAAGAACATGAGAGTGGTAAAATACTAGAACAGGATGCCCAGGAATGTGGTTGAGGCCCATCCCTGGAGACATTAACAATTGGACACTGTGTGTGGCCCTGGGCAGCCTGATCTAGTTGGTGGTGTCCCCGCTATCTGCAAGGGAGTTAAATGAGATGACCCTTGAAGGTCCTTTCCAACTCAATGCAATCTCTGCATCTGTGATTATAGCATCAGCAGACATTCGGCAAGTAGCTGTATGAATTAATTTTCCAAACTAGACAAATTAAACCTTTTCTCTTTAAGCAACTCTATCAAAATCAATGAGACTACTATCACAGGAAGCAGACAGCTACTATTGCTAATGATATTACAACCTGGCTCATTCTTTTCAAAATTAAAACAATCCATCTTTTTTATAAGGGTATTTTATGCTCTTTCCTTCATGTATTCACAAGAAGAGTTTCAGGCTTGCACACCCTATACAGGTACAGTTTGAATATGAAATACTTATCAGTGTCCTACATTCTTTTTCAAATGCCTCTTGCTGGATTTCTATCCAAGCTAACAAAATGCTTCAGTGTTTCACGTGGGGCATTGCATATTACAGAAAGGCCTCTATGGAGCCCACAAACATATCTCTCTCCCTGCCAGCTGAAAGTCTAATCTCAGAAGGTACTGAACAGCAGGTGGAACACTACTAGAGGACAATAAAAAGACAATTATGAGACTGAAGCAATAATAATTTCTTGCTCAGCACAAGAAACTCCACTGAAATTATAAGAGACATTTGCAGGTTATCTGGTGCAAACACCTGCTTAGAGCAGGACTGACTTAGATCAGGCAGTCCAGGTCCTCATCTGGTCAGCTTCAGACTAACTCCACAGATGGAGATTTCAACTATCCAGCTCATTGTTTCAGGGTTTGACTACTGTTGTTGCGGAAAGATTTTCCAAATATCTAATCAAAATTTCTCCTAGTGTTGCCTGCATCTGCTCCCTCTCATCTTCCTGTGTACCTCTGATGAGAGTCTAGCTCTGCCTCCCACAAACCACCCTTTTATGCAGTTGAAGACAGCAACAAAACCCCAGCTCTATCAGCTTCTCCTTGTGCATCACGTGCTTCAGGGGACTCACTCTAGTACATTGTCTTTTTCCTACTGGGGAGTCAAAAACTGGACACAGTAATCCAGAGGTAACACTGAACCATCTGATGAAATGTAAGAATCACTCTCCTTAGCCTGTTACCTACATTGCTGCTAGCACAGTCCAGTATGGGGCTGACCTTCCTCAGGTAGGCACACTAGTGGTGTGATGTCTGCTGATACAGGACTGTAGGTCTTTTTTTTTTCTGTGGAGCCAACTTCCATCTGACCACCATCCAGACTTGTGTCATTGCATGAGATTATTGTATTTCAAATGCAGGCCTCTGCAAGTCTTGAAAATGCTGAACTTCAATTTCTGCCAGTCCATTTTTCTCACCTTGTCAAAGTTTCCCCAAGTAGTACTCCAAGGTCCCCAGAACCTGCTGCAACTTACTGTTATCAGTGTCCCAGCCACAAGGCACAGATGTGTGCCAGTGCTTCAATCACAACACTCAATTGTCATGAAATTATGTATGAAAGTAACTCTGACAAATGAGTAAGGCTTCAGCTAGTTAGTGGAAATTCAGAGCTACTCTATGCAATCTCACACTGTATTATTACCTTGAAACGATACTCATTGAGATAATATCCATAAAACCATTCTGTCAAGTAGAAAATTAAAAAAAAAAAAGGCATAACATCATCATCATTCACGTTGCCTATTTTCAAAATATGAAGAAAGCAATATTTTGCTCTCTCATGAGCAGTCTGCCCCTTCCAATAACTATATTAAAGTGAGTCAGTATGCAACAAGGTTTATTTTAAAGCTGCTCAAGTTCATTGAAACTGAATGAGAGGAAGAAGTGACTGAGACTCAAAAATAACTTTTTTTTTAAGAAATACTTGAATTTGAATTTATACCAGTCTCACTAGCTCCAGCAAAGTTTTAAACTGGTGAATTATGTTGCCAACAGAAAGGATAAAAACTAGTAGAGAAATTATATAGTGTGCACACTGCGAGCAGATCTCACACTCTTTATTTATTTAAACAACTAGTTGGTTATTTTTTTTTTTGTTTTTTTTTAAAGTTATGGAACAAAAAGCTCCTTTTCAGATGTCCAACATGGACTTTTTGATCATCACGGTTTGTTCGGACTTTGGATGACTTATGAGACTATGAAAAAAAAAAACCAAAAAACTAGGAATTGCTACCAGAATGTTCCATGTATTGTAGATTTCCTGAAACTCAGTTTAAAATTCATCCTGAGTAAGAGCAGCTGTAGAAGCTTTCCCTCATTATTTCCCAAGGCCTCTATGTTTCTACAGCTTCAGCTGCTCTCCACACGTTCGACCTGTTAAGGCTTATTTATTACGCTGATCGCAAGAATATTTCAACATTTCAAAGTACAAACGGTGGCCACGGGCACACTCCTCCCCGCCGCCAGGGGGCGGCAGTCGGGGCCCAGGATCTTCGCGCGGCTAGGGGGCGGCCTGGGAGGCCACGGGCTCCAGCTCCCTCCTTCCTCTAAGCTCAGGCTCCACCGTGCCATGCTCGAGTGGCTCCTACATTAATTTGCTCTCCCCCAAGCCTGGCGGCGTTTACCGCTGTGCACACTCAGTACATGAGTCATTACGTCCCATAGCCCAGCTCCGCTTCTGAGCAGAGGAGGGCTGTCTCCTCCCCCTTAGCTTGGCTTGGCCTGGCCTGGCCCGGCCCAGCTGAGCTCCTGCCCTGACCCGACTCCTCACCGCGCTGCTGACTGCGGCTGGCAAGGCGCTGCCGCGCGCGCTCCGCACCGCCTGGCCCCGCTGCACCCGCGCCCGCAGCTTCTCTGCATAGAGCGTACAGCCCGGGCCCTCCACCATGGCTGCCGATCCGTTCAAATCAGCCGCTCACTTAGAGGCGGTGCTGCCGTGCCGGGGAATTCCCGCCTCTGCCCGTCCGCCCTGGTAAGCGCCCTATCGCTGCTGTGGGGTTGTCGTGATGGTTGAGGGAGGCGCACGACCTCTGGGGGAGTTTAGGACGAGGCAGAGGCATACAAACCTTACGCGTAGTCCTGATCTTTTCCAGCCCTGGGCAGCTTTTGCTGTTCTGTGAGACCCTTCAGGGAAAACACAACATATCCTATTTATTTTGTTTGTAAGTGTGAACTTTGTCATCCTCAAATATCTAATTAGCTATCACGGGCTTCCCTGTATTATCTAAAGCACCTTTGCAAGTACATCTTCTTTTAGGACTTTAATGCACAACTGGAAAGCAATTTCAGCCTTTGAAAAGTCAATATTAAATAGGTTTTTGCAGTCAGCCCAAGTTTACACAAGGGAAATAATCCTTTCCCTGTGTAATGGGATAGGGTAATTAATTACTGCGAGACAATACTTTAAAATATTAATATATAGTTTATTAATATTAAATATTCAGAACTCGCATCACCCCAATCACCATTTAATAATAATAACAGGCTCTTTGCAACATTATTGAAACTATATACAGGTTATAATAGGATGTAGAAATAAGTATTAAATATATACATTAATTGAACTCAATCTGGAAGAGAAGGCTTTGCGGTCAGTATACCGCTTGCGGCCAGTACGCCACTTGCTCACTAGATGGATGCAAGGATCAAATTTCTGCTTAGGGGAGAAGGCAATTAATAATTACAAGAGGCTTTTGGTATTTACTCGCAAAAAATATCTGGCAGTACCCAAGGCTGGTAGCGAGGTTACTGTTGGTAGCCGTCAGAGGCTTTAGAGTTCCCTCAGGCTTCTGGGCAACTGGAGAAAGGAGACAGACGATCTCTGACCTGTTCCTGGCTTTCTGGACGATTTGTGTTGTCTCCAGGGCTTCCGTCTGGGCAGAAGGCTTCCAGGTGCAGGCAGGATGTCTTGCGATGTGCAGTCTGGGCACGGTGTCACACCGGCTACACAGGTCGAATGCGTGGAGGTATCAGAGCCTCAGCTCAGGATCAAGGAGGCAGCAGGCACGGACACACCTCGTAATGGCAAAAAGCGCCTGTGCTCCCTGCTGATCTCCTTTTATCCAATACAGCCCGAGACTAATGGGCAAATCAAATGGCAGTTAGCCATATTGGATGAAGCCATAGGCTTGCTTTACCCTCTTTTGGGCAGAACACGGGCGTTGCACAAGGCAACCGTGTGCACTTCGTTTACTGCAGTTGCTGGGCAGGTCACAGACCCCAGACTTAGTGGCTCCAGGCTCTTTGTCCCTTTTCCCGCGGTTGCTCTCCCCAAAACAGAAGGAGGGAGAGCAAAAAAACATGCCTGGGCAAGCCAGGAGAGGTACAAACCCCATTTGGCCTGCTTAGGACTACCATAACACTCTGCTGCATTTGAAATAACAATGAGCGAAAGAAACTCCACTAGCTGTAAGAAATTTGAGGAAACTTGCATTTGAATGTAGAACGTTAAACACAATTTTATGGTGCCCACCTTGTGAAGCATACTTGCACTGGTCGAAATCTCTAAATATGATTTTTGTATTTTATCTGAGTTAAAGCATCTTACCCCTAAAAGAAGAATGCTGTTTTGTCTGAAAGGAAGTGGATAGATTAGGTGTAACCATTTTGCTGAAACCAAACTCGTGTGCAACAAAAGTTTGGTAGAATAAGGCAATCGTCGATTAGATAATAATCAGGCTCACTAGACAGAGAGCAGAAGCCACTAGTGTTCCAAAATGGTATGTGAAAGTCAAAGTGATTTTTCTGCTGCCTCTAACTCCGCATTTACAGTTTTTCCAAAGCAGTTAGAAACAGATGCATAATTTGGATTTCTGTATTCATATGTGGGCACCTTTGAAGTATGGATAATAATTTCTGTTACTTGGTTATCAAAAGTATTTTTTATGATGAAGGATTTTATAACTGGATATTTTCCAATAGATAGTTTGTTCAGTGTGTTAAAGTAGGTTTTCAATTCCATGTCTAATTGGCAGGTGTATCAGATGCTGCAGTAGTAACCATTCTTTAAGTTTCTCTGCCCCTTTTTCTACTCATGTAAACAATGATTTTTAACTAGAGGGTCTGCAGTAACTCATCTTTTGCCTGCACTTTTATTCCACTAAAAGTGGATTTCCAGGTATGTACAAACTACCGTTGGTGAACTTTCAGTTGAAGTGAACTTTCTATTGAAGTGTTAGGTGTTGGTGGATCAACAATTGAGACTTTCTTAATTTTTGAGAAAGGTGTTAATGGATATAATTGTGACAAAGGAAAGAGAGGTAATAGCACCAGGAGAGGTACCAGTCTGACAGTTTCATAATTTGAAATTAATACCCAGTGCTGAACTCTAAATGAAGATGTTCTTTAGGTAAAGTATCTAAATTACAGAAGCTGAATGACAAACAGTTGTTGGGCAAAATTATTGCTGATGTTTTTCATGGCATAGTATTGCAGTCGAGACAAAGATATGTAATTGGTTGTGGTTTACAGTGTTCTGAGTAGGATAATCTTAGCTGCTTTTATAATAGTAATTCCTTGAGTCAAGAAATCTTAGTTGCTGCCATTCAGTTTCAGTACCACAGTTACCAGGCTCCAAGGAAACATATTTTGTAAGGTGCAAGTTTTAAAAGAAGATTGATGGATTGCTTACAAAATAAAAGCTTTCATTAGATCATATTTCAGAGTTCTTTATTAGAATATAACATTTCTTGGCAGGTAATTCAATCAGTAGTTGTTCACACCTTATTTCGCCTTTGAAAAATCATATCTCCACGAGAAACAATCTCTCCCACAAGTAATTAAATGTGCAAATTTCAAGAACAAACAAACAAATAAATCTCACTTGAGTATAGATTTAACATTTGACTATTTTTTACTTCCTGTCTGCTCTTACATCAACAAAATTGTAGCATTCTAATGTACTATGATAATTGATATAGCAAATAGTGGCAAGTCACCTGCAGTGAAAGGTAAAATCTGTTTTTAAAGCAGAAATTGAGTAAATGTACATATGCACATAAATTTGTCTGTTGTTACTGTAACTGTGTACACAGCTGCCTCTTGCTTTCCCAGTGGTGTTCTGGGGCACCACTTCTTGGTTTGTGCATTTGCAATACTTACATTCAGATAATGGTATACAATAGAACAGTGTGCTCAGAACTGGACACTCATATTTTTGCTGATGTAGCTGGTATATTATTAGAGTTGTGATCTCATTAGGAAAAAAAGTACATTTCTTTCCAAAATGTCAGATTTCTCAGAATTATACAGAATATGCAATCTTGTTTTTCATTCCATCATAAAGAACATATACAGAAGCCTTGATTCCCTGCCTTGTACCAGTTCATGTGACAGAACATTTGTCACAAAATAAGTGTGGTTAACTTGCAAGTAGAGCTACCAACATTCAGTTGCTCAAACTCTTTGGTTTATGCACATCTTCTCCCTCGGATTAGTGCGTTAGCCTTAGAATGTCAGTGCGCAGTTTACATACATAAGTTAAATTTACAATTAACAAAGCTTTGGAAAAGATGATGACAAGGAATATTATCATATGACAAATATAGACTAATTGAAATGGACTGTCATTTTAGACCAAATGATAATATTGTATTTTTATGAAAGCAGTTAAGAATGCAAACACTGTTGTTCTAATCCAGCAGTGAGAGGAACAATGTCATCATTGAGATCCTCACAAAGGTATAGCTTTTTTTCTGCTTCTGGATAGTTGAAGTATACAGTGAACTACAAAGACATTCCCTTTATGATGACAAAATCTTGAAGAAGAGTTAACAAGCAGTGGGTGACTGATGTTTCATGGTTGTCTAGAGAGGGAATCATGTGGACAGTTAAGCACTCTCAAAATTGCTCATCATGTAATCCTAATGAAATCCTTCCTAAACCTTGTAAAAACATCCCCAAATCCTTCTAAATTATGTCTGTTACTGCAATTAATGCAAATAGTTGCACCGTTCAGGGAATGTGTTCTGGTTACGAATTCCTGATCTGCCAGTGAATTTTGGTGATCGTGCACAGTGGATACCAATGCATAGTTAAATTATTTTTTGTCAGTTATCTCAAAATAAATAATGCCTTTAGTGCCAGAGTCCCCTTATTAGCAGAAAGTTCTTACTTTCCATTACAGAAAACATACCATTGCAACACTGTTTTCCACAGCTGCAGTTACTGTAAAGCTAGAGTCCAATATAAAATGATGAACTAAGTTGCAAATAACACTTTTAATATGGCATTTTCTTGCATTTATTTGATTGTTGCAGCCATAATAAAATACGACTTACGTACTATTCTTACTGAACATTGAGTATATGTTGAAAATAATTCTAATTAATGGATTGGAAGTAATAAAGATAGTTGATGGTACCATCCTAATTTATACCACACCAATAAGCATATTCCTAGAGTTCAATTTCATATACTAAACAAGAAAGTAAATTTCTTTATTTATAAGTTAAATGTATCGTACTTTATGTTGCCAAAGCCACACA
>VWYK01094042.1:4381-20136 GCA_013399775.1 Semnornis frantzii
TGAAGCTACGCAAGCAGCAAAGCCCCACGCGGCACCGCCACGTGAAAGCCACCACGTGGCAGGAGCCATACTTTTCTTCATTTAAGCCTTTACGGATAATTTGGGTTATAAATACTGAGACTCCAATCAGTGAGTAAACTAAACTCTCTTTTCTAAAGTTCCTGAAAGTTCATGTTTAATCTTTAAGCAGTGTTTGGGCTGCAGGACTCTCTAGTTGTTTAAATTTTCTAAAAAGGTTTCCAAAAATCATATCAATTAATTTGGTTGAATATATATACATTCTGCAAAGACAGTTTAACCAACCGCATAGCAGAATCCGTGTGTTAATTGTAAATAAGTTTGGGGGAATTTTCTTTGTTTAATAAAAAATAGCTAATATTTTCATATCGGCCTCATTACAATTCACTTATAACCCAGATTCAAACCCCTCAAAGACATGGAGGAAACAATACACTGGAAATTATGTCCAAAAGTTTTCATATAGATCTTGTCTAATACATGTTAAGTGACAGTCGTTGCTGCTTTTTTCCAGTCATTTCTGAAACTCGTGAAAACTTCAGTGGTAATACCATCATAGGTCATGCCCCCCAAACTACTTCTGAGTCAGCTTCTTCAAACATCTGCATTTTTAAAATATTTGGGAATACTAACTTTAGTCTGCAAATATATTTTAACTACTGATTATTTGCCTACTGGTTGGATCACTTAAAATCACTTTGTAATTTAACTCCAATCCAATAAGAGAATAATTTGTTCATTAGATCAATCTGACATCACATTTTTTTTCAGTGATATGTTTTGAATCAGGTTTAATAATACTGGGCCATAGGTTCTCTTGATTTTAATTTCTAAAAATGTTTTACCATAATTTATCATTTTAAAATTATTTGACAAGTAACAGGTATTGAAGCCCTGAGCCCATAAGACTATCTGCAAATTTATCCATCACCCTACAAGTAGCAATCAGTTCTGAAAACGAGTTTCTATACCTGTCTCTCTCATACTTACTTACATTGATTTTCTCCGTTAAGTACTGCAGAAGCAGAGAGGTGGCTTTTTTTGCCCATGCATCTGTAGAGCTGTGGTCACCAATGCCCACAGCTTTGTCCACACATCTGGGGAAGTACTACAGCAACCTTGGATGCAAAAGGCTAAAGCCTACCCAATTCCTGATTTGGAGAGTAAAATTTGGAGACAGACTACTCATGACCAGCAACTCTCACTATGGCCAGTGTTGTCAGTAGTTCTGCCCCATGCCATGCTGCCAAGGCTGAAGTAGCAATTCTCCTTTCTTCACTTCAGCATCTGCACCCTACCCAGGGCCCAAACATTTTGGTCTAAAGAGTCTGTCTTTCTGTATCGCTCACATAGCAGGGCCCCACTCAAGGTAGCTCAAGGTGCTAGCTACTATCAGGCTGCAAATAACAGCTGCAAGGGGAAGCAAGAAAGATGCATTACATTCTAACTTCTCAAATAAAATGCACTAAGAACACCAGGTACCATGCAACTGTAGTCCTCTGGGGCATGGTCTCTGCTATCTTCAACATCCAGCACTTAGATATAATAATAAAGTGAGCAGTAATCACAAACAGACTTTCTGCATGAGCAAAATGCTCACCATGACAAAAAATGTAGCCAAATAGAGATGTATATCAGATAAATGTGAAGGATCACAACTTGCTAAAGCACTAGCATGCAAATAGACATAGCTTTATATAAATATATCAATATGGGCATGTGTATAATCCAAGCACCTATAATAACCACTTCATATAAACTTAGGAAAGTATAATGCTATTAAAAACAACTGAAAAAAATGCTGAAAATCCAGCATCTGAAAAGATCGTAAAAACAGAGAAACTACTGGGGGAATGATCACAAAAATAAAAAATTAAGAACCCTAGAAAACTCCTCGTGACTTGGTTTTGTTTCCATTTTAAGTTAATCAGACCCAGTTTGACTCTTCCTCTTCATGACATTAAACCTCTGGTTTGAGGGCTTGAACATGGTGTTTCTCGAGCTGAAGGGCAGCGAGCTGAAACAGGGCGTTGCAAGGTCGATAGCCGGTACCGCTGGGCAAAGGAAAAACCTACAGAGTGTGCACAGGCGCCACCAAGAGGTTCCTCTTCCAAAACCCAGAGATGATGATCTCCCCCTTGGGCAACACCCCGTGCTGTTTCGACACACTCTCAGCACACCTCAAGCATGAGCCACTGGGTCACAGCAGGGGTATGCTGCTGCATTTTCAGAGAGCATGGTAAATGGGNACTGGGGGGAGGAAGATAACAGCACAAGCAGTTTTTTTGACAATGGAGCTTTTCAATGTTGTGGTAACAGAAAACAAGACTGCTGCTCAGTCCCAGATCTGGAAAATGTTAAATTTCACCTTATCAGCCACCAAAACGGAGTCAGGAAGGATCTGTTGCTGAGCTGCCTCCTGTTAGAACCTGTGCAATCTTACTTTTTTCCAATCAAATGTAATTGTGAGATTCAAATAATAATAGTATTTTGTTAGTGTGATGCTGGAGCCTGTTTTTTTAAAGGTAAGCAGACATTTCCAGCAGATTTTTTTCCTCATGAGATGCCAGTTTTGTCCTCACTGCTGCATTTTGTGAAGACAATGCACTAAAAAGCCACAGCTTTTTCATTCCTCTACAATGCTCTTAACCAAAAGGTAATTCTTGAAGCTTTAGGGAATTTTATGCTTAGAGAGCCCCCCGAGGTGAATACTTCCCTAGCCTGCTTGGCCTGGCTATTCCTACCAGATAAGGACTGGACCTCTTCAGGACTGAAAGCTGCACTTGGCCACTTGTGAAAGGCAGGTGCTTCATGCTGGGTAAGGCTTGGCTGGCTTCCACAGGTATACACCTCCCTCTGTAGATCACTGCTCTCAATGTGACTGATAGCTCACCTGGTCTTCCCATCTTAAAGGTGGGAAACCATCCCACAGGCTACCCAGAGGCTGAAAGCTCAGTTTTCTCAAAAAGGAGAAGGAGGTTGCAACACGGCCTTAAATTGATCCTTCCAGGTAAGCATGTAAGCTGCAAGCTGCCTAGCTAAACTCTGAATTCAGAGCATGGGCTGGATTAGACAGCCTCACAAGGTGTCTTCCAACCACAGTTATCCCGTGATCCTGCAGCCAAAAAGGGTGATGCCGCAAGTCAGTGACACAGCAATATGAGGCTCAGGCTGAGCAAGCCACCGGGGATGGCAGCTTTCACCTTAAGCTCATCACATCAACGATGCATGTGAAGTGATCTCAAACCAGCACATTTAGAAAAATACAAGACAGATTAACAATTTGATAGCATTTATTACTACCTGTGTTGAAGCAGGTCTTGCCTGCTCTTTAGCAGACGGGTGAGTGTCAACCCCTTTTCTATTTCTCAGCTTCCGGAACTGGCCAGGAAAATGTACAAAGATCCAACTTCATACCAAGGCTTAAGAGCAAGAGGAAGCAGCATCATGGTTTCAATGCAGATAGTACAAGCCAGACACACTCTTTAGAATGCTGTGCTGCTTTTAACCTCCTGCAAGCACCAAGACTTGAGTCATTTTCCCCAGTTCATTCAATTTCACCACCACCCATCAAGAGTTACTGAAGTTTTTCAGGTGAGGGGTGGGCAGAGGACTAGGTTTGACCTCTTTTTTTTCCCCTAGGCAGTTCATTTTCTCACCTAGCTCCAAAGATTTAAGGTGATTTAAGCACTTAAGGATTAAAGCGTTTTAACAGCTTATACCGATCTAAGCATTTAAGGTGGCTTAAATGCTTATGCTGCTTTCAGGGGTTTAAAGCAGCTTAACTGTCCATACTACTTGATGAATTTACAAGAGCTCAAAAGCCTTTAAAACAATAAAAATGCAGCTTAAAACATCATTGTCTTTCAAGAGTTCAGTCCTGCTTGGCTTCCCCCAAGACAGACCAGCTCGCCCAAGTCCCAGCCCTGCCCTTCCGAGCATCTTTAGCCCAGAGCGCCAGTCCGGCAGGCGAGGAAGAACTCGTTAGTTTCATTCACAATTAAGCGTGAAACAGTGGCTGTCCATAGACCTGCATGAGTGCAGCGAGACACCCTCACCTAACCCGGGCACCAGCCCTTCACGGGGATACTCCTGGGCTGTGCAGTTGCCACCTCTACCCTCCGGGACAGACATGTGCCTTGCTAGCCGGGAAAGGCAACGGTACCCAGGGCAGCCCTAAACACAGCCCAGGGCCCGAAGTGTTGCCCAGAACCGCCTTTCAGACCCAGCCCCATTCCTCCCAAACGGCGATGCAAGTGACACAGGGCCGTACAGAAAGGCAATGCTACAAGGTCTCCTGCCTTCAGCGACCACATCGCAGGGACACTCGACACTCTTCATGGAGGCAGCCCACGGGTTTCTCCTCCTCCAGCCCACGACCTCTTGAATACACTTGCGTAGACACCCAAAGCCTCTCTTCCTGCTTCGGCTTTGCTAGACTTCGAGTGTTTAGCACGGAAATCACCAGGGCCCTGGAAACACTGGGCCAGGCTTTCTGCTCACAGCAACCAGTCCCTGTGGCTCGCACCCAGCCTGCAATGGTGTACGGGTCCTGCTAAACTGCAGTGACTGTCACCAGCACTGTGGTCCGCAGGCTGCAAATGCCAAACCCGTTTGCAGCATGCAGCAGCAACGGCAGCCCCCAGCTCTGGTTCTTTCCTCTGAAAACGACCAGAGCAAGGGCAGTAATGATTACTGGGGAATGCAGGCTTGGGCTGGTTTTGTTTACATGATCATTCATAGTAAATGAGTTTGCCAAAGGTGATTAAAAATGGAAATAGTAAGGTCTCATAAAGCCTCATTTCAAATCAAAGCTTAATCCAGGAAAAACAGTGTGTCTTTCCCCCTTATTTCCCATGGGCTTGAAATAAACAAGCAAATAGTCCTGATGAAAGAAGGGAGAAAAAAAAAAAAAAAAAAGAGTAGATCTCTGCTGGAAATGTCTCATCCTCCACAACAGAAAATTGTTATGCCCAGTCTAAACAGAGTCTGATCAGATTTGGGTCCTTGCCTCCACACACACACAGCTGACTGGACCTGTAGAAAGCATTATACAAGACTGCCAGTAATTTAGAAAGCAGGCAAATTGTCTTCTGATTATGCTAAGATCCACCTGAAGTCATGTCAGTGACTCAAAACCAAAATGAGCAGCAGTGAAAAAATGGAGAGAGGAAAACAAACCACAAATGACCATTTTACAAAGATTTAGTGACTAGCCTGGCCATTCGGGGCAAGAGCAGCACTCCACTGAAGAGTAGTCTGGGGACAGAGACCAGTGGGAACAACACTGGGAGCTAGAAGAGAGACTTCGTCTGCAAGTAGCAACAGCTACAGCCTCTGGCAATCTCCAGAACTTGGCCAAACCAGCTTCAGATGGGTACCATAAGTCACCAGTGGGGCTCAGTGCCATGGAAGCCAAAAGAGGCCAAAAGTTTACAGATTTATTCTTTACAGATATTAATTGAACACAGATAACGAATAGCAAGAATATGCAGAGCTGTAAGAAATAAACTACTTTTAAGCTCTTCCACAAGTGGTATTAGACATTGAGGACATTTATTTTCCAGGTATGGAACAACTTTAAGTATGAGAGTATGTAGTGGCCTACAGGGAGATTACATCCATCAGCACGGCGCACTGGAAGGGATCTTGAAACCTCCTCTGAAGGAGCTGGCGCTGGCTTCAGCGCATGACAACAGTCTGCCTGGAGAAGCAACAGTGGCCACTCAAGCATCACAGCCCTGTGCCTTCCAGGGGAAGATACTGCAAGTCCCGTCTCTTTCCTACACCACAAGCAGAGACTCAGACCTCCAGGAAGTCCAGTCTGGAAACTGGACATACAGAAATCCTGCAATTTACAGAAGTAATCGAGGCTAGCTTCCCACAAAGCATCTCTATAAAGAAGATATATTCAAGTAGCTGATTAATGAATGTGGTTTACCACAAAATGATTCTACACAGGCCTACTCTTTTCAGTAACAATCCCATAAATATTACTAAAACTCCAAGAAATATCCAGATTGCACTGAGGCTGTATCGTGATTCCTTTGCTGTGCCCACTGTCTTCCCCTTTGTGGTAAATCAACACAAACATAATTCTTTTAAGAGAATTTCTAGGTGAAGACAGGAGCAAAGGGAAAGGGACATGCCTACACTGCAGAGCGAGCCCCACGCTTTTGACTTCACAAAAACGTGCCAATTGGCGGTACTTCAAAAGCACTTGGATGCTCCCACCCGAGGAAAACCCCCTTTGGCGGTCGGGGGCCAAGCAAGGGCTACAGGACCGGGGTGCACTGCAGCCCCTCGCGCCTCGCGGGGGCCGGTCCGGGGCAGGAGGGGCCGGCGGGGCTACTGAGGGGCCCCCAGGGAAGCCCTCGGCGGCTGGGGACTGTCCAGCTCGCGGGAAGAGGGGGCCGGGAAACCCAGCAGGCTCCAGAGGTGGGCCGAGACCTGCCAGCATCGCGAGGAGGGGGCGGAGGTGCCAGACACCCCCCGGGGGCTGAGAGAGCAGACAGCCTCGCCCCCTGCTTGGGGAACCGGCCTGGCCACATCATGCATCCGCTGGCAGCGAAAGCACTAAACGTGGGCAAAAGGAGCTGTGGAGAGAGTGGGGGTCCCACCGCTTCGCAGTAGCTGTGGCAGAGTCAAAGCTCACCTCCAGCTACTCGCGGCCTGACAGCGGCCTCTCTCCCCTTGGCCGCCCGAGGACCTCCTCGGGCTTTCGTAGCTCTTTGTTCGCCGGGATCTTGCCCCCTTTCCCCGTGCTCGCACGGCAACGTTTCTCGCAACGATTTCCTGCCAAAAGACAATCCCCCTGAGCAAAAACAGACCGAGAAAGTAGTGACCAATCCTTTCTGGATGGCTGTCACCAGGCTCCTCCCAGCCCCCGCTCCCCCTGCTATTTGCATACAAAAAAATCCTGAAAACTCCCGTTTGCCCCCACATCTCGCTCAGACCCTCCGTTCCCGTCTGGCAGGCAGGAGCCCAGGCTGGGGGACGCTGCCTGCGGCTGAGGGCAGCGGCGTGCCGCCCGCCCCACCACCCAGGCCCCCGAGCCTTTCGCCAGCATCCCACCACCACCTCCGTGCCCCAAAATGCAGCGCCGCCTCTGCGCCCTGCTCCTGCTGGCGTCCCAATGCTTGGGCTCGGCCGCCGGGCTCTTCCCCTTCGGAGAGCCCGACTTCTCCTACAAGCGCTCCAACTGCAAGCCCATCCCCGCCCCGATGCTGCTGTGCCGGGGCATCGAGTATCAGAGCATGCGGCTGCCCAACCTGCTGGGGCATGAGACCGTGCAGGAGGTGCTGGAGCAGGCCTCCACTTGGATCCCGCTGGTGCAGAAGCAGTGCCACCCCGACACCAGGAAGTTCCTCTGCTCCCTCTTTGCCCCCGTCTGCATCGACGACCTGGACGAGATCATCCAGCCCTGCCACTCGCTCTGCGAGGAGGTGAAGGAGAGCTGCGCCCCGGTGATGTCCGCCTTCGGCTTTCCGTGGCCTGATATGCTAGACTGCAGCCGCTTCCCCAAGGACAATGACCTCTGCATTCCGCTGGCCAGCAGCGACCACATCCTCCCCGTCACCAGGGAAGGTAAGAGAGGGGCCTCCGGGCAGGCAGTGTCTGCCCCCGGTGAGCAGCCCCGGCAGCGGAGGCCCTCCCGAGCCTTCCGAGGGGGAGCGGAGGCGTCGCCCTCCAGTTACAGCACGCCGCAGTGCTCCGGGACAGGGAGGCAGGGCAGAAGGCCACAGATCGGGCTAAGGGAGGCTTTCCCGAGGGCACTGGGCAAACCGCAGGCACCGTCGGGGAACTAGTAACGGCCACCACCCCCGGCCTTTGCTCGTCTTCGTCTTCAGAGAAAAGGTCCACGGCCCCAAGCTGGAGCCACTCGGCTCCCGCGGGGGACAATCTCCTTATGCAAAGATCATCCCTGAAGCTCAGGGCTGGGCTGTACTGTGTTGTGTGCCCTCGCCCCCCGTCATACGCTTTCCTCCGTAAAGAAAACTTTGGGTTGAGTTGCGACCTCAAAAGCACCCTGTACCCGCCTCGAGTCGGATTGCCGCGGAGTAAGGCGCGGCAGTACTCGGGCGGCCCCGGGGCTGGATGGAGGGATCGCGGGATGGCAAACCGGCGTTTCCCGGCGCCACCTGCTGTTATCTTCTCCCCGAGCCTGACGGGGGCTGTCCCTTGTATTTCCAGCACCCAAGGTTTGCGACGCTTGCAAAAGCAAAAATGAAGACGATAACGACATTGTGGAAAACCTCTGCAAAAATGACTTCGGTAAGTGAAAGCAGAGCCTTCCTCGTCTGAAACTTGAGATCAGGTGAAACTCTCAGTGAAATCAGTGAGTGACGTGCCTGAATAAAGGCAGGGTTTTGTTTTATCTGCAAATTGACCCATCTGACCACTGGGTCACAAAATACAAAATTCCACCTCAGAATAAAAAGTAGGTCTTTTTATAGTCCTTTGCTGTTTTGAAGTAGTGCTCTTTTATGTGGATGTTGCTGGCAAGTCAAATAGAAAGTAAAATGGGGGGAAAAAAAAAAAAATCTTTCATCCAGACTGTTGCCTGGGGAGAAGTAGAGCAAAGCTTCATTTAGACGTATGAGAAAGAGCTGCATGACCAATCTCACGTATGGTAAGAAAGACTCTCTGCAGATTAAGAACGAAGCTCTATATATCATTTGACAGAGAAGGTAATGCACAGACAATTGGGGATATAAACTTAATGGGAAGATCTGGGGTTAGAAGAGGACAAGAAAGCCCCTTCAACACAGACAACTGAACGGCACATTATCCTTACATTAGCATTTCAAGAGAAAAAGGGTATGAGAAGGGGAATCCTTTTATAATAGGTCAGTGATTATACCTGGAAACAGATTTGTAGCATAGACATCTACAGCGATTTGAAAGTCTTTCTTTTAAAGCAAACAACACTCAAAACCTGAAACCATGACTCGGACATAATTTGCTAAAATTACCAATAGCTTTGGCCTGGCAAATTGCACTCAGATAAATCCTCCTAAAGCTAAACATGCCCCACAGATTCTTACAGAGCCCTGTGTCCTCCTCATAGTTATTTTACCAAATTAAATGCAGCTGTTGGACAAATTTGCCCTCCATGAGATCTATTCTTTCTAAAAAACAAAAGCATGTGAAATATCATTTCCTTACAGGTTTGCCCAACATCCTGTCCAGCCTAATAAATTAAATTTAGAAGTTTTTGGCTGCAGCAGAGATCAGGTTTCAGATTATGTCTAGGTACTCGCCTCCCCACCTCCACTTCAAACTCTACTTTCAGGAAGGCTATGCTCTCCTAGCAAAAACCAGAGCTCTGCTTAATGTAGCAAACCTACCCCCTTTCTGTTTGAAAACAAGAGAAAAGCTGGAGAAAATATTAATTTAGAAAGGAAAGGAAAAGTGGGGGAGGGGGAATAGGAGAAAAGACCCAAAACCCCTCAACCCGAAGGTTGATTCAAACTGAAATGGCTTGCATGCCCTTTGTGGCTTTAGAAATGGAGCCACCTGCTGCCTCTTCTGTCAGCCCTGACAGTTTAATTAGCAATAGAGCACCTCCCTCCCCAGGTCCTCTTTATGTGCACTAATGGGAAAAAAGATCTTAGTCTCTCTCCCTCTCTCCACTTCCCCCTCCCCTTGCTCTATTAGCCTTGAAGATAAAAGTGAAGGAGATTGCCTACATCAATGGGGATACCAAGATCACCCCTGAAACAAAGAGCAAAACTATATACAAGCTGAACGGGTTGACGGAAAGGGATCTGAGGAAGATTGTGCTCTGGCTCAAAGGTGGCCTCCAGTGTACCTGCGACGAGATGAACGACATCAATGTCCCCTACTTGGTGATGGGGCAAAAGCAAGCTGGGGAACTGGTTATCACCTCTCTGAAGCGGTGGCAGAAAGGGCAGCGAGCTTTCAAGCGGTTCTCCCGCAGCATCCGCAAACTCCAGTGTTAGTGGCTTCGGCTCTGGCCACCTCCAGCAGCTGCCATTGTCCTGAGCTCTCCAGGCCTCCTGCACCTTCTTGCTTTGGCCTCTGAGCCTTGAGATGCCATGGGCATGAGACATGGTGACCGCTCTCCAAGAAGGGAGGGAGCCCTCCATTTTTGTACATAGGTTAAAATGTAATAAAAAATTTACTATTTTTAGGGAGCATTAAAATATCTTGCTTTAAGCTTTTTTTTTTTTTTTTTTTTCCTCTCTCTTTTTTTTTTTTTTAAATGGTTTCAAATGTGACTTTGGTCAGAGGTTTTTCCCTCTTCAATTTTGGTAATGCTGGTTCATTTATGTTGCTCCTTCTCTGTGTACGTGCATGTTGTACAAAAGTAGAAGATGCAGAGAAAGCCACACGTGACTGGCCTATCACAATGGGTACAACTCTTTCACCAAAGTGAAATGGCTTGCCATCTATATTAACACTATAAATGTCACATTATGACTCTTGCATGTGATACATAGGCACCAGTAAGAGTATACTACACGTTCTCACTTTATTTTCCAAACCTCTGCGCTCTTCTCTCTTTGACAAAATGAGCAAGTTTTGGAGATGGTTGTTCTGAATGCAATATTTTTTTTAATTATTATTTTCCAAGTTAAATCATCTGTAGCCCAACTGTAAAATACCTAGTGATTATCCTGAAAGAGTTGTAAAATATTGCTTTAATTAACCTTGTAAATATTCCAGATAAATGTTATATTCTTGTATATAAACTTTACATCATAGTTTACACATTGCCTCATTTGTAATCACTTTGGTCTGTTTCTGGGAGAACTGGGAGAAAACTGTCCAAGTGAGCTTGGTCATGGCAAAGACAACTTAGATCTCCCACCCTAACTGGCTGGTAGAGCAGTGCGAGGAAGCCTCTAGTGCTAAAGTCAGAAAAAAGAAATATTAGGACCTCGCTTCCCCTTAGATGAACCCATGAGATACAGGACTGAGGTTCAGTCAACTCGTTTTAAATATGTGTTGAGCTCTATGAGATGAGGAGATTTCTGTGGCACGTTTTTTCAACTGCCTGCATTTTCATCTCCTCTTAGAAGAATGCTCTTTGCTGATGGGGAATTGTAATGAGGCCACTTGCTTAAAAATCAAATCTGTTTCTTGCACTTGACAGAGTACAAGAGCAGACAGAAAAATCTCATCTGCAGCTATCAATTCAGAATAACAGTAGAACAAGGCATGTTTTGTGTGTATGTATCCTCGCTATTCTTACTGAGAAAGAAAATAAAACCTACCTAGTAATGTAAATAGAGGAATGTTTATCAGCATTTTTCTTACGAATGTTTTCTGATGAAGACCATTACCTGCTAGAATGTCATTGCCCTTGTCCTGAAAAAGAGTCTTGCTCCCCAATGCTGTCACACATGAAAATTCCTCTTAGCTTCACTGAGAACTGCAGTCCAACATTCCCAAGGACAGTATTTTATGTTAAGCATTCACAGGCAAATGCAACAAATACAAGACTAGATATTTCTTTAAAAAACAAAAAAAACCACCAAAAAACACCAAAAACCACAACCCCCACACGCACACAATTTCTTGTATTTAGGGTTTCATGGTGCGTTTGTTTTAGAAAAATGAGTTGTTTGCACTCTGGAAGTCTGAATGCACTCACTACACCTGATATAGACTTTGACCAAGCAACACAAGATCAGTCCTCACAAATGTCACATTTTTTTTTAAACAGCAAGAAACCACCAAACAAACTCCATTCCAGACTGAGTCTTAATGTTATGTTGTGAAATTATGTATTTATTTAAAGGCCAATACATTGCAGAAATGTCACTAAAACTTATCTTCTGAATGGACCTGGCTTCCCTGGAAACAGATTTGAGTCTTTTCACGCTATGGTGGAATTCTTTCAATACCAGCACTATGTTCATCATCTTACAGAGCAATCAGCATTCTGATGGCACATTCAGCATATAATGTAGTATCTACATTATAAGTGAACGAGGCATTGAGTGACCTGTACTGGTGGGAGGTTTCACCGCCTATGGCAGAGGGTTGGAACTAGATGATCCTTGGGGTCCCTTCCAACCTTACCATTCTATGGTTCTGTGATTTCTCCTTGAACAGCCTTGGTTTTAGTGGGAACAAGTACATTAGGGGTAAAGAGGACCTAGGTGAGGATGAGTCTGCAAAAAATGGGTTTGTGCTTCATGCTAGGAACAAGCACTTCAAAGAGGCAATTGTTGCAATGCAGTCTCTGGGGACCGAAAATGAACAGCCAGGAGAGCTCCACTCAGCCTGCCTTGAAGACATTAAATCCTCCTACAGCAACCATAAAATTATCTTAATTGGGTTGTCCTAGAAGGCAGCAGTACTGATGCTGATGAGGACAGACAGGTCACAAGTTACTCACTCTGAGGTCATGTTAAGGCCAAGACTACATAAAAGTTTTTCTCAAATCACTTAAACGTATGAAGACACATTACCTATGACCAACATAACTGTGTCTTAGAAAAAACAAAACAAAACAGAACAACACACCCCCCAAAAAAAAAACCAAAACAAAGCCAACAAACCCAACCAAACCAAGACAACACAACCAAACATTTCTCTTCTTCCATCACAGAATAAACACTGCCACTCTTGCTCCTGTCAGGACAAATTGAGGAGATGAGAAATTAACTAGACTGGCAAACATTCCATTTTACTAGTATAATCAGTGTCTCGGATTAAGCCCATCCTGACATAGAGCATACCCCCACTGATAAAGCCTTCTGCACATGGCCCTGAGCTGAATCACCAGGACTATCTACTCAGAGTGAATTTGCAGAGGCAGGATTACCTTTCAGATAAGCAGAATTTAGGCAAACATGAAGAGTAATGGGATTCAAGTTTTCCCAGTTCACTTAAAGTATTGTATTCTAACAGTATCCTATTAAAATTTGGGTCATATTTCACCTGACCAAGGAAAGGGAGTGTTAGTTTTACACTATCTCTTTCTAAAGGTGTGTAATCTGGATGCTGCAAACTATTAAATGAAAAACTAAGATTTGAAAAGTCACAGTCTGAGGAAACAATCTCTTAGATGATGGCAAAGAAACACATTAGTTTTTCACATTTCTACCCTTTTACACATTCAACAGTAACTGAAAATCTTCAGCGGTGCTGAGCAGAAGAAAAAATTTCCAGAGCCTGTTACTTCTGATCATTGTGTCATACATACTTCAGAGTAACTTTGTTATCTGGTATGGCATAGTAAGGTTCAGTTCTAGCAGATTTTTTTTTTTTGTCTGCAATTGGTGAAAAAAGGCAACCCACTGTTGTTTTCAGATTTTTTTTTCTTTCTAATCGAAACAATATTGTTAGGCAGCCAATTATGTAGTTACCCATTGTATTTGCTTTCATAAAAACTATAAAAGCAGTGGACTACAATGGATTAGTTTAAGAACAATAATAATGATACTTGACATTTATACAGAAGTTTCCATTTAAGTTTCTAAGACTGCCTTCACAAAAATAGGCATTAATATCCCTGATTTGCAGATCAGGAAAATGAGGCACAGTGAAGTGAAATAACTCATTCAAAACCACCCAGCGAGTCCTTTACAGTCATCAAAAGCAGAATATTTTTTGTCTCTAAATTTTATTCTCTAATTTCTAGGTCACAGCAGTAAGAATGGTGTCTAATCAAGGCAGCAGTTGGATTATAATTTGAAAGCACAACAGCAACAAAAATCTCCCCCTTTCTTGAGTACAAAAAAAAAAAAAAATCCCCAAAAAACCCACAACCAGCCTAAATTAAAATTTAAAACCCATCACCAATATTCCTCACAGTCTTTTCCTTTCTTCTTTATCTATCATTCTCTCTATCCTTTAATTACACCTTAATGCTTTTTTTCTCCCCTTGCTCTCATTCACTTCAGACACCCAGAAAAGCTACTCAGTCTTTCTCACTGCTCTGAAACAGACACTTTTGCCCTTGGTATGACTTGTTAGAGACCTCATGTGGTATAAGTACACACAGGTCACAGAAAATTCTAATGTCTAGCTTAAAACATAAAAAGACCCACACATGAAGTTTAGCAAGAGACACAAATTCAATTCATGATTTTCTGTGAGGAGGGCAGTTAGGTGCCACAAGGAGAACCACTGGCACATGCTGGTCTCCTCAGGCATGGTCATTCTTCCTATACTGCAGCAGGAGAATATAAAGATACTTAAAGAATATAGGGAGCATGACAAACACACAAAACTAAAGCACACCTCCTTGTGCATGGCCAGATCTCCCACGCATAGAATCATGGAATTGTAGAATGCACTGATTGAAAGGGACCTCTAGAGGTCATCTATTCCAACATCTCAGCCCCATTGGTATAACCCTGTGTTCCCTCGCTGGGGCCATGGTGCAGCTCTCTCAAGATTCTTCCAGATGTCTATCACTTTTCAACCATCGAGGGCCAGCCAAGAGCAGAACCATCGTGACTCAAGCAGCATGGAATGCCTCATCATTCCCCCAAGTGCCTATTGGGGTATGAGTGGTGCCCATGCATCTGGCAGGGCAGCTCCTTTTTTTGCTGCTTCTGCAACCTGCTGCCATCCTCACTAAACCTACCAGTGCAGTTTCCTAAAGTGTCCACCATTTGCAATGTCAAAGGAGGGGCAGTGGATTGATGGCTACCAGAGCAATAGGTAGCCTTTCTTAGACCTGTCTTCCCAGGATTTTGTTACTGGAGCCAGAAGTTCTTATTTCTAGGCTTCAGAGACATGCCTGTATGATTTATCTAGAAGTTGCTTTCTTATCAGCAGATGCAGATTCAGTACAGACTGACTGTCTGATGAAACAACCACACAACTGCATCGTGTTTGCCTCTGTACAAAGAGGAGAGAGCAAGATACTCACATTGCAGGAATCCAGGACCCTAAGCTGTCTTACATACATAAATTAGCCCACATAGCCATTAAATTCATCCCTTTGGCACAAATTTAATAGGGTAAAAATTTCTGAATGCATCAACCTCTTCAGGGTGAGCCATGGGCTCCTGAATCAGCTAAATGCCTTGGAAAATATTATCTGCTATCCTTCACTCGAGTTAAAGCCAGTTGGCCGAGGTCAGCCAGCAAGCCTGTCACCCAGCCAGGAGGAACACCTCAGCAATCAGCCAGTCAGCCCATCGTTCTCACTTCTGATCAAAATAACTAGCAATGCAGAAAGCTGCACTGTGAAGCAAACTTGAAAACCACTTACTGCACAGACAGAGAAGCTGTCTGGCCAGAAATACCAGCAGAAGTTAGGAGTCTTACAGGACAGACCCAAGAAAGAGCACACACACCTTCTAAGACCCACAATAAAGCAATACTATTAAGGCAGCTCTTTCATAACTTAAATGCTACCAAACATCTTTTTGGAGTAATTTTTGATCCACAAACTGATGCTAGATCACGGCAAATTTTCTGTTTGACACAAAAGGTTGTCAGCAGAGGTACAGCCAAAACTAGGAGCAATTCACAGACTTAGTAGTGATCAGAAAAGGTAGTGGAAATGCTAATTTAAGCACACTTTCAAATTTCCAGACCTTTGTTTTCAGATGTTAGCCCTGGCAGTGTTCATTAGACATTAAACATTCTGCATGGCGTCGCTAAGGAAGGACTGTTTAAGAGTTTTCTATTGATACCTGCTTTTATCGGACAAGCGATAACTAAACCTTCCCTGGCAATTTTCCTGCATTGTGAGTTTACTTCAAATCCATAACATTGTCTAATTGCCTTTTTTTTTTTTT